>JANHFT010001625.1:86126-97383 GCA_032467955.1 Pseudoxenodon macrops
ATCTCTCTCTCTCTCTCTCTCTCTCTCTCTCTCTCTCTCTCTCTCTCTCTCTACCTACCTACCATCTACCTACCTACCTATCATCCATCCATCCATCCATCCATCTATCTATCTATCCTCTCTCAAGTCCAATACCCAGAGACTGTACACCAGCTGAAAAGAGGGTGGACGGAATGAGGTGAATGTCAAACTCATTGTCCGGGAAGCAATCCACAGCATCCTGAAATACATCAATAAGCTGGCTGAGAGAATGCCTGAGGTGGCAGCTGACATAGAAGAAAGATCAAGCAAGGGAAGTGCCATGCAAGACAAGACCCTGCATGAGATGTACAACAGATAGCTGAGGTGGCTGACATTGAAATGGCTAGAAAGAGCTGGACAGCACTGAGGCACTGATCATAGCCACACAAGAATAGGAACTAAGCACCAGATCCACAGAAACAGGACCGGACCCAACTATGCTAACTATGAAGAGAAGCCTCAGAGACCATCCAACACGTGGTGGCAGGATGTAAGATGCAGGCAGGAACAGTATACACTGAATGGCACAACCAAGTAGGTGGAATAGGCCCTATCCAATAAGAGGCCGTTCAGTAGTGAGAAAAGCACGATCCTGCACTTAGGCCGGAAAAACCAAATGTACACAGGTATAGAATCGGCAGTACCTGGCTCAACAATAGTAACTGTGACAGGAATCTAGGTGTCCTAGAGGACCACCACTTAAGCCTGAGCCAGCAGTGTGTTGCAGCTTCCAAAACAGCCAATTCAGTCCTTGGCTGCATCAACAGAGGGATAGCATGAAGATCTTGAGAAGCAACAATTCTGGTGCCACAGTGCAAAAAAGATGCTGAGACCCTAGAAAGAGTGCAGAGAAGAGCAACAAAAATTATAAGTCTAGAAACTAAACTGTACAATGAACAGTTAAGGGAAGTAGGTGTATCTAGCCTAACAAAGAGATGGATTAGGGTGACATGATAACTGTCTTCCAGTACTTGAGGGACAATCACAGAGATGAGGGGGTCAACCTATTCTCCCAAGCACCTGAGGGCAGGGCAAGAAGCCACAGGTGGAAGCTCATTAAAGAGAGATCCTGCCAGGAACGAAGGAGAAATTTCTGTCAGTGAGAAGAATTAACCAATGGAAGAGTTTGCCTTCCAGGGTGGTGGATGTTCCACCAGCGGAGGTTTTCAAGAAAAGACTGGGCATTTATTTGTCTTGGATGGTATAAGGACTCTTGCCATGAGCAGGGGGTTGGACTAGAAGGCCTCCAAGGTCCCTTCCAACCCTATGATTCTATCTATACCATGTATGGGCCAGACCTTCCCAAGTCCAGATAGACGATTCCATCTGTGGGAACTTCCAGATCCAGACAAGCAAGCAGATACTTGCCAATCAAGCAGATACTTGCCAATCAAGCAGACAAAGTGATAGTGGACAAGAACCAAAACACAGCAGTGGCTATAGATGTAGCAGCGCCAATTGACAGGAATATCATTTAGGTGGAATAAAAGACGCGGGTGCAGTACCAGGACCTGAAGGAAGAACTAGGAAGGATGTGGAAAGGAAGACCAAAGTCTTTCCAGGGGTGGTAGGAGCACTCAGGGCTGTGACTCCTAAGCTCGGAGAATGGCTCCAACCGATTCCAGGAAAAGCAGAGCTCCCTGCCCAGTAGACGGCAATGCCGGGAACAGCTAAGATACTGTGCAGAAACTCCCAGACCTCTGGAAGAGAACCCAAGATTGAGGAAGACACAAACCAATCATAAGGGTGAAAAAGGAATTTTGTATGTAGATGGATATTTCCAAATATACATACATAAATGTATGACTCTCTGCAGTGAATCTTATTATTGCTATAAGAAGTAAACACGACACCAAGTTCAGATTGAATGCAGTTTTTTGGGCAACAGTTTGGAAGTGGCTTATCCCTGCCTTCTCCCAGGATATTTCCCCCCCCAATTTCCCAACCTATCCTGACATCCCTGGTAACCTTGCCCATTCAAGTGCTACTTCATGTTCAATATTATTTTAATAAAATGTTCCAATTTTTTATTTATTTTTTGATGGCTGTGTAGGTATTCCTTATTTAGCAACTGCCTCGGACAGCAACGGTTTCCAGTTACGACAGTGCAATCTATACCCACATTTATATCCTGTGCAGGGTCTCTGTCTCTCCTTCATGTGTTCAGCATTACAATCAGCTAATAGCTATCCCATGATATGCTCCTGCCCAACCCAGAGCAGAAAGATTGACTAAACAAGCTATCACTTCCTGTGCTGCTTTTCTCCACCGCCCAGTGCTTCCCTAAAAAGTCCTAACTGCTAATTAAAAAGCTCAGCTCTGTGACCTTAACTGAATGCTGGGCTGCTGCCTGAAAGCGAAAAGATCTTAATCAGTTTCGTACTAAAGACTTGTTGCCTTCTTTTGGTTGTATATTCCCACAGAGTTCTATTAAGTAATCTTTGTGTAGCTTTATGAAATGCTAATCCTATTCCATATTTTAAGAAACTCTTACTTAGTTTTTCGGCTAAGTTCAGAGCTTCTCCACTCATAAAATCCCAGAAAGATGTTATATACATTCTAATCAACAGCAAAATATTAAAAAAATATTATTCAGTTATGCAGAACAACTGCACAAAACCATTAAAACTAACGTTGTTAATTTTATTTAATTAGTAAAAATATAAGAAACCTTCTTCAGCATAAAACTTTGTAGTATGTATGATTTAAAACAAAAAATCAATTGTGAAAGAAAACTAAGTGTGGAATGTTTTCCCAAGGAATTGGAACATATTCTTGATATTCTAGTAATTCCCGAAATTTTCTTACCTTAGCCTCTCCAATTTCTTTATCTGCAGTTTCAAGCACAATTTCTTTATGCCTCTCCAACTGTTGGGCCAAGTGATCAATTTCAGTCAATTCTTGACACAGTTCTTCATTTTTGTTGCTTAAATGAGCCACCTCACTAGTCATATTTTGCCTGCTATCCAAAAGATCTTCTATGCGCTTTTCAAGTTCTTTGTTTGTTTGCTGTAGAAATTCAACCTATAAATATTGACACCATGTATCCAGTTAAATTCAACTGAACAAAATTTAGAAATTCCTTCAAGGATCTTCCCTAATGAACAAACACAGTACTTTCTGCCCTTAGAATACAAATTAATACATTAAATCTGTGAATGATAAAAATGTCTCCTAAATTATACATAATTGCTTAAGTTATATATTAGACCCCAGACATTTCAAATGAAAACTGGAAAGGCATAAAAAACATAATTAACATAATCTTAATTACAATCTGCATACATTAATCAAGCCAAGATACCAAAAGTAGTTCTCCAGGAAATGACAATAATTGCAGTGAAATCTCATTTGAATGGACTAATTGTGTCTGTTATTCATTTGTATGAAGATGCCATTATCATGCAAAATTACGTAAACTGACACCTGGCCTTTTACATTGTTTATGTAATGCTATCATTATGCCAAATGGCACTTGAAAATTTTACCCATTGCATAGGAAGTCCATTTAATCAAGGTGTAGAAAATGGAACAATTTCACTGTACTTTGGCTAACGTTAAGAGGATCCATACTTTAACGTTTTAGGTTATGCTTTAAATGTAGTAGCTAGAAAGACAGTCAACGGTGTTACCTGCAAATTCAAGTGATCAATAATTTTTTCATTACTTCTGCTCTTGGCTTCCAGAGATATTACATCATGAGAACGACCGCCATCTAGTGCGACTGCTAAACGTTCAATCTCATTGTCTCGGAGCTCAACCTGCAAAGAAAAATAATAATAACTGCATTAATACAGCCAGTGTTGTGTCTTTCCCTATGATATAATCACACACATGCACTACTTGAATAGCAATAGCACTTGTACTTATACACCACTTTGTAGTGCTTTACAACCCTCTCTAAGTGGTTTACAGAATCAGCACATTGTGGGGCCCACAATCTGGGTCCTTGTTTTACCGACCTCGGAAGGATGGAAGGCTGAGTCAACATTGAGCTGGTGAGGATCGAACTTGACAGTCAGCAGAGTTAGCCTGCAATAATGTATTCTAACCACTGAGTCTGAAGCCAAGAACACTGACAGTAGTAGCTATCCAACCAATTCACCCACACTCATTTCCCAGGGTTTTCCTTTCTCTCTACCTCCCCTTTGCTGCCGCCAATGTCCTTGACCTCAAATGCAGCATTAGAAAAAAGCAAGTAAGGACTGTGGAAGGTTAGGAAAGAAGTTGAATATGGTGCACCTGAAAGCCAAGGATATTGGCCATCCCATCCAATCCTTCCCAGCTACAGCGATACCACTCTTTTCTTTCCATATCTCCCCCCAATTGTAGCCAATATTTTATTTTGCTGCTGTCCCTTCAACTCTCTTGAGCTTTCTGTCCAGGACTTGTATATTTCAGTTCAGACATAGAAATGGGAATATTTTAATCTGGACACAATCCATGAGAAACTAGCTGCTCTGTGCATAGAATGATTTTCGCATGGATTGCACATCTCTAATATTAAGAGACGAAATCCAGTGAAGTAGTTAAGGTGCTGGCCTAGAAACTGGGAGACTGTGGATTTTGGCCTCCCTTAAGCATGAAAGCTAGCTGTGTGACTTGGGGCCAGTGAATCTCTTTTAACCCAAACCACCTCATAGGGTTGTTGTGCGAAAATACTGTAGGAGGCAGGGATATTCGATATGTTCGCCATCATGAGTTGATGGCGTGTGTGGTATGTGTAGATACAAATATATATGTATACTCTAGCTCTAGATATACGTATATATAGAGATGGGACAATAATAATAAAAAACTCACTTCTTCAATATTACAGAAATGTAAATATTAGCAAATAGGTAGGCAAAACTATTAAGAGCTTAATATACCTGTTTGCTGTAATTTTTCATTTCACGTTCAGCTATCTCTAGTTTTTCCTGCAAGTCATCTACTTCAATCTGCAGCTCGTGAATTCTGAAATATTCAATGCATACATAAACCACCTTCATCTTGCGTCTGTCATACACACAAACGTCCAGTTTAAAATACATTTATGAAAAAAAGATTTCTTTAGAAATTTAGAATTTTGTAGAGATCCTTCCCTGGTAAGGAGAGTCACAATTAGATATGGGCCTACATTGTCATGTTTGTATATTATAGTATGAGACGTTTCCACAATTTAAAGCCAAAAATCACTCAGGAGAAAAAATGAACTGGTAGAAGATTGAGAAAAACATGGTTTCACAAAATCTAAATTCCCTTTTCTCTTAAACAAGACCTCCAAGTATGAAAGAAACTATATCACTTTTAGATCTGATATATAAAAGGGGAAAAACAAGCTGATAAGATCTCTACTATACTCTTTAAATCTAATCTACATAATTAATAATTAAATAGATAAGTAGTAAATAAATCTCTGTAGAAATGTTCAATTTCTCAATTTATTTATAATATAAATATAAATTATGCATTTCTTCTAAAACTGCACACACACACTCCACACACCCCCAACGATTGAGATAACCTTTGAGATATTGCTAAAGCTGAATCACCTGTTGTCAGCCACTTGAAGAAGATCCGCAATATATGGGTCATTTGGTTGAGGAACTGGATAGGCGCCAATCCCTGAAGGAGGAACTGGCTGATCTATTTGCATACGCTGGCGTCGAAATGGGATATTTCGTTTCTTACCACCTTCAAAGATAAATGCGTTTTACTAGAACTTTGGACAGGTCATGTCTTTTCATGCATAATTCATATATAAAGTGGAAATTGCAGGGTTTCATGTTTTTGAAGTAAAAGTGTTTATCAGCGACGCTTTAAATAAGATCTTTTTGTGATTATGTGAACGGTAAATAATACATTTATTCATGTGCTAATTAAAAATCTGTAACATAAATAATCTTTGCGCTGCAATAAAAAATTATGCATGATTAAGCAACACCAAGGGCATACCAATACATAAAATAGTGACAAAACAACCTGCAGTCTTGATGCGACTCCTAGGACCCGTTTTGTAGACCCCAGAGCTCTTTTCTATACATTTTCAGATGGATGAAGCCCTGCTTTTGATTCACCGTTGGGGGTGGGGGGTGGTGAAGGATGATTTTAAAGAGTAAAGTGAATATCTTAAACCCTGCTAGTGGCTAAGGCATCATTTCACCATCTAAACATCCCAATCTTGGGAGAATTTTAAGTACAAGATGTAAGGCACCACTTTACCTCCTAAATCACCCGCTCCCAAAGATTCACATTTTGCCCCCACCTTTTCATGCTGCAATTGAGTTTTTGTGCAGACCAGACGCCACAGGGGTGTGGGGAGGCTCTGGGAGGCCCAGTGAAAATCAAGGCCTAACTGCCCAGGGCCTGACAAAGTCTTCCCCATCCTCTGAAGCATCCTGCGCTCTGATTCCCACCCCTAAAAGTCTGTGGATGCCTTGGATCTATTTTTACACCATGGATGGCGACACACAACTTAGGGACAACCAAAGAGCAGAGTGGCCTGCTTTCCTTCGCCAATGCAACCTCCAGAGCTCTTCCAATGGCAACTGTGTGATCGGTGTTGAGAGTTGGGGAGGAGGATGTGAAACCTGGTGGGATGAGAAGCATGTCCAAGGTCTGCAGGAGACCCAACTGAAGGAGGGAGAAGCAGGTTCAAGGCTTGTGGACACTCAGTGGGGCAGGATGGGGAAAATAGGTGGGGGTGCACTGCAGCATCCCTTTGGTCAGTTGTAAGGGCAATAACCACAAATTTCATGTACCTGGCCAGGAGGATCCTGCAGCAGTTATAACTTTGAAACCAGGTTGTAAATAGCTTTGGGGGGGTGGGGGTTTCTATTGTCATCTCAAATGATTACTAGACAACCAGTCATAAATCTATTACCCTGGGATTTCCTGGTACTCTCATCCAAGTACTAATAAGTTAGAGGCTATTCCCTGCCATTTTCAAGCAAATTAGCAACTATGAGTCACTAAAATAAGTTTTAAAAAGTAAAACTGAGAATTGAAGAAAGCATAAAAATAGGGAGACGGAATCTGTACCTGATATTCAAAGAATAAAGATAGTTTACACCTTCTTTGAAGCCTACGTAGGAAAGTTACTGAGGTTTTTAGAAAAACAGTACAAGAGTCCATTGAAATACTCATTTATTTGTTTTGCCTGCGCTCTTCAGGATCAAGTGCTTAAACTGAGACTTTGCTTCCGGAGCTAAAGGATCCAGAAGTAAGCTAAAGTTACTTCAATGGTAGTAAGAGTGCATTAGAATTACAGTCCAATAAAAGACTCATCAGACCAGAATGGTGAGCACATAGGTTGTCACTGTACCTGGCGTCTGCACCACAGCTTGTAGATTTTTCTCTTGAAGCTGCTGAATTTTGTCAGTCTTGGCTTTGTTTTCTTTTTCTAATGACCTCATTTTATGTATATACTGATTATTCAAAAATTTCATATCTGAATTCTCATGTTCAAATTTCCTCAAAGTAGATTTCAAATCTGTAAGGAGGAAAACAATTTGATTCCATGCTTCTGTGTTAACTGCGCAAGGCTAACAATAAGAAATGCTCCAAAAACTATTTTCTTGTATCTAGAATTATTATAAAGCTGCCAAAACACATGGCATCTGGACATTACCAAAGCCAAAACCAGGCAGAGCATAGAACACCTGAAAGAAGTCATGCAAGATGTTTAGGAGAGAAAGAGCGAGAGACAAGAGTTGACGGAATCACCAAGAATTGGACATGACTGAACAGAAAACAGCAGCAGTGGCCTCAAAATTATTACATTAACATATTTATGATTATTGATCATAATCATAGGCAACAGTATGCTGACAGAGCTCATGCATACAGTCATCACCCTTAATAACCACCAAATTCTTTGTTCCATCCAAAAAACTTTTAAAATAAAAAATGCATAGGAAGCTAGCATGTTGGAAAACAAAATGTCTGTACCATCTTTATTTCCAAGAACGGCAGTAGAGCAGCGCCGTTAAGAAATAAGAATGGTATTTGAAACAGCCCACTTGGTGAGAAAGAAAGGGAGAAAAAGTAGAGAACATTAGTGGAGCTGTAGACCAGGTCTGTGGACCGGCACTGGGCCACAGCATGCCAGAAACTGGTCCATGCAAACAAGCGAAGCCCCATCCATGGAATGCAGGCAGCACACAAAACCACGCCCCCTCCGGTCCATTGAAAAACCTCTCTCCACAGAACCCGGTCCCTGGTGCCCAAAAGGTTGGGGGGCGCTGCTGTAGACAATATGGAGAAAAGCAAAGGAATATTGCACGACCTGCTGCAACCATTTTAGCAGACTAGACTACTATAGCAATCATTCTATGAGCCTCTCATATTGAGTATACATGCTCAGGACTCCAAAAATATCGCATTCAATATGACGACAAAATTGTTAAGCAAGAATTAAATCGCTGGCATTATCAATGATTTAATGGCAGGTATTCCTCAACTTAGTACCCATTAGAAGTTATGACAGACCCCTCAAAAGGGACTTACGACCTGGTTTCAAAGTTCTGACATCGCCTCCCCTTCCTCATCTTCTGATTGCATTTTGGATGCTTGGCAACCAGCTCACATTTATGGTTGTTTGCAACGCTCCACAGTCACATGAGTACAATTTATGACATTTTTCGCCAGAAACCAACATTTACTTCTGGCTTCCAGCCAAAACAAGGAGCGCTCCTAATAACCATAGCATTTGCTTAATGTCCAGGGAATTATATGAAGTGGTTTTATTTCTGTTACAAAATTTGTGTATTAAAATGTTAATTCTGTACAATATATGACTGTCTTAAGTTCCATCCATTTAGCCGCCATTTGAAGTTTCAACGGTCAGCTTGGCAACTGGCTTGCAATGACATTGCAGCATCCCATGGTCACATAATCACCATACGAAAACTTCACTGCCAGCTTTCAACAAGCAAAATCAATGGGGAAGCCAGCAAATGGAGATGCTGCGACTACTTGCAATTTGCTTAACAGCAGCAACTTAAATTGCTAGAATGGCCATCATAATTTGGCACGGTCACATAACATTGTGACATATGACATCAGCAATGGAGTTTCCGGTCCAATTATTGTTGGTAAGTGAGGACTATCTGTATTTACAGACACCGGATTAATGTTTAGCTCAAAAGTAGTTTCTTAAATTCCCCCCCCCCCCCAGATTTCTGGTCTGAATCTGCTTGCACAAAAAAACATCAGTGGTTTCCTCATTTTTTAAATAAAACTTAATTGTATAACCAGAATTTAGCCTCTATTTTCATCTTCTTCCCAAATTAATTGAAAAAAGGAAGTGTGGTACTGCTGTTTCCCCTTTGAGCTTGGAGGTATGGAAGAGGGAATAGGAGATGTTATTTATCTTTAACAAAATCCTTAGTTGTAGCATCAAGGTAGAAAATTTGCAGATTTAGGGACAATACTTAGTTTAGAACACATAGCAAAGACAAACTGCAAAATCTAAGGTAGATTTTAAAAAAAATAGTATTACCTTTGACCTGTTCTTCCAAGTGCTCTTTCAATTTCAGAACTTCTAAGTGCAATTCATTATTTTCACGTGTGAGCCTAGCATTTTCTTCTCGATAAGGTTCCAGAACAACATCAAAGTTACTGCATTCTTTTTCAATTTTTCCAGCAGATAACTTTGTGCTCCGGAGGCTCTCAGTTGTATGAACAAGGTCACTAAAATTAATGAAACAAAGAATCAAAATATGGAATATTGAAACTGTATTTATAATTTCCTGTAAGTATTCTATTGAATCACCACATAATAAATAGTAACCATATATTGATTACCAATCAATTCTAACGCTTTCTTTCTCAATGTGCATGTAAAACAATAGGTTCATATTAATTTAGCTCTAAAAAAGATACACAAGAAAAATCTTACATCCTTCCTGCAAAAGAGAATAATAATACATTATAAGTTGCTAAACTGGGTCATCTTCCATAAAGAATTGCACTGATCCAAGTATTTTTTTTCTATTCCTTTTTTAATACCTGAAAAGTTTTTCCACCAGAGGCAAACTTTCTACTCCCAGTGGCTGTCGATATCCCAACTGATCCAACCGTTTCCTTAAATTAACAAACTTCCGCTCTACCACTGTAGTCATTTTGAAGATTCTCTAAACAAACAAAAAAGGTTCAAAATGATTAAACCTATACAAATTACCATGCACTTATAATTAAACCTATACAAATTACCATGCACTTATAATATTAACTTATAGGACCAAATCACATGCTTGCCAGCACTGAGTGAACTCATTGCAAAGCTGGGAATGGTATTCTGGCAATTCAAATTAGTAAATGAAGTCAAGAGGGGAAGGTGTGGATCCAAACAGAACCCTGATATAATGAAACGACAGTCACACCTGGCTATAGTAATAACATACGGTATTATTAGCAACATTATTATATCATCATCCTTTTATCTTTTATTATACAAGTCAAGGCGTGAACATGCCTTTGCCTCCTATTTTCCCACAACAACCCTGTAGAGTTAAGTTGGGCTGAGAGAAAGAGCAACTGGCTGAAAGTCATCCAGCAGCTTTCATGGCTAAAGGAGGTCTAGAACTTGCAGTCTCCTAGTTTCTAGGCCAGCACCTTAACCACTACGAATAGACCTTGACTTACAGAAGAGATTCATCCCAAAGTGCATAGCTAAATGTCAATGGAGATTCTCAATCATCCAAGTCATAATTGTCCCAAAGGTGCTTTTTCAAGAGGCAACTGGGCTTTCTGGTTTTCCTTAAAAGAAAAAGAAAAAAAAGAAAAGATGTTTCGCTTGTCATTCAAGAAGTTTCTTTGAAGACATTTTGCTTCTCACCCAAGAAGCTTCTGAAGAGGTTTTGCTTCTCATCCAAGAAGTTTCTGTAGAAGTTTTCGCTTCTCATCCAAGAAGCTTCTTGGAATACGTTTTGCTTCTCATCCAAGAAGCTTCTGAAGAAGACATTTTGCTTCTCATCCAAGAAGTTTCTGAAGAAGTTTTGCTTCTCATCCAAGAAGCTTCTGAAGAAGTTTTCGCTTCTCATCCAAGAAACTTCTCGGAAGACGTTTCACTTCTCATCCAAGAAGCTTCTGAAGAAGACATTTTGCTTCTCATCCAAGAAGCTTCTGAAGAAGTTTTCGCTTCTCATCCAAGAAACTTCTCGGAAGACGTTTCGCTTCTCATCCAAGAAGCTTCTGAAGAAGACATTTTGCTTCTCATCCAAGAAGCTTCTGAAGAAGTTTTCGCTTCTCA
>JANHFT010001626.1:7738-20052 GCA_032467955.1 Pseudoxenodon macrops
TTAAACTCTATGGACAACCCTTTAAACTGAAAATTTCACGTTTATACTTCAACCTTTGATATATAAGAAGCAATGGCTTTATGGTTGAGTTTAGTCTAAAATTGAGATAACATGCAAGAAAGTTGTGCTGCTTATTGTTGGAAAGTGAAATGCTAGAGGTGTAAATATTAAAGAGAAAAATTGATTTGTATAGCACTGGAAACAGAAATGAAGCAGGAAAATGATTTATTGACTTCTGCCAAACCAACAATATCTTCATTGCAAAGACAGCTTTCATTGCTAACATAGTCCTCATTATTAACACAAACAAAAATGATGTCTACATACAGTATATAGACATCATAAGATGGAATTCCCAGAAATTAATTTGATGATATTGCTAGTACAAGGAGATGGAAATGTATGTTAATAAAATAGTGTGAGCTAATATATACTAGTTAAAATATAATTTACAGAACCTAGAAAATAGATAGCATGATACACGCACACACACACGCACACGCACACTTTATGAATGGTAGTGAGAATCTGCCTCCACCTTTCTTATCCCAAGGCTAACAATAGCTGACGGACATGTCTTTTTTAACATGATCTACTAATATGTAGTGTAATATTTTGGATTTTATTAATATTTTTAATTTATATAGATTTTTTTAATGATTGTAATCTAGCCAGAGTTACCTTGAGATAAGATTGATAGTCTATAAATTTAATAAACGAACAAACAAACAAATAAATAAATATCCTAACAGCATTTATGAAATATTAATCACAATAACTAGCGAAGAGAAGGAGGAAGAAAATGAGACAACATGCATTACATGTTGAATGGTTTTGGAATTTAACTCATAATTTTAAATTTACATTAGAGCAACATATCCTACTTGCCTGTCATTTCTATGGTAACACATTTTTTTTTCATTCATAAAATAGAGATACTGTTTAAAATATTCCTTGGAAAGTCAAAATTCTCTAGGTGCTTATTCATCTATATTCTTTTGTTTCAGTGAATTTGACCTGTGTCCTGCTGGAGTATCCTTCTATAAAAATGTCATACTGTCTTAACTCCTAAAAAACATCGATTTTCCAGACTATATAGATGATGTACTAATATAAGGGAAGGGAGGGAGGGAAGGGAGGAAGGAGAGAGAGTGAGTGAGGGAAAGAGAAGCTATTATATATATTAATATATGAAGAAGATGTAAAGATTTGCTACCAGACTGTCTCAAAGGTGGTTTTTTTTTTCAAAGGCAACTGAGCTATTTTTTTCCTTGAGAAGACGACGACATTTTGCTTCTTATCCAAGAAGCTTTATCAGTTCTGGCAGGATGGTGGTGACAATAGAATGATTAGTTCTGACAGGATGATTTGCTACCAGAGGTGATTAAGGAAGAAAGCATATTTTTACTTAAAAATTGGACATGGTGAGCAAATCAGTTTGTAGACCTCCTTTACAATCAAAGTTCTGTGTTAATAAAGAATACCTATATAATATTTAAGAGCATGGCTATTATTGTGTTTTCCCCAAAATAAGACATCCCCTGATAATAAGCCCAATCGGGCTTTTGAACGCTTCCCTGAAAATAAACCCTCCCCCAAAAATGAGCCCTGCCACCAAAATAAGCCCTCCCTAAAAATATTTAAACACATGTGCAGCCAGTTCCTGCCATTTGGTTAGGTTAGTGAGACAGAGCTGGAAATCAGGTAAGAAGGCAAGAGGACCCCATCTTGCTCCATGTGCCCCAAAATAATAAGACCTCCCCAAAAATAACGCCAAGCACTTATTTCAGGGTTCAAAAAATATAAGACAGGACCTTAATTTTAGGGAAACATAGTTAATTATATTGTACCTACATGGCCAATATCAAGTATCTTTTCATTTTATTTTGTTCATTCAGTTCATAGGATCTGATATGAAAAAAGATATAATGTGGCTTCCATTTACTAAATAGCTTAATACTTACAAAGAAATGGGCTCATGGTAAAACATGTCAAGAAAATAAGCCTATATCTTGTCTCTATAATATTGGCTACAATAATCTATCCTTGTATAATGTATGTATTAGAGTAAGAGATATCTCAAAACCATGCAGTTAAACTGAAAATTTCAGGTAGTCAACTCTTCCCCTATTTCCTTGTAGTTTTTCTTGATGTTTGTAATTATGAACATAACATTGATGCAATTGACAAGAATTATGGCTCTGGGTTAAAAATAATTTTAATTCATGAAGTATTAGAAATATTTTTCATTTCTTCTTTTTCATTCATAAATGTTCATTTGTTTTGAATTTATATAAAAATCCTTCAAAGCAATTAGTAAATTCAAACCCTGTTTCTTTTCTTTTTCTGCGGAGGGTATATATTTTCAGCTTCTTGGATATTGTGATCTCAAATTTGAGATACTTACTCATACTTACTCATAAAAACAGATATTGTTTTGTTTTGCAAAACAAATTGAAATTGATGTTATGCATCAAGCATACATTATTACACACAATTGGCTTAAATTGTGAATAATTTTCGCCATTCAAAAGCACGGGCAGCTTTCTAAGCAATATAATGAAAAACTGCATAATTATTGCAGATCACATGGGCAATTAGTTTAATTATGTAAGAACCTGCATATCCAATTACCTTTTTCTTTATTAGCAATGGAACTCCAAAAAATATTCAAAAACCTGTTGCCTGTTTAGGAGATTTATTCAAATTACCATATACACATTTTTTACAAGAAGAGCTAAAAAATAATATTCCTTCTGGCAAATGAATACCTACGCTTTGTCCCATATATTGATAACATGGAATTATATAATTAGCATTATTAACATATTGCATAAATCATGTTGCCACATAATTGAGTTTTTGGAATGTGAATATTCTTTGCACAGATTGAAAATTAGAATATTTGACAGGCATCTTTTACTTGACTTCTATCAACCATAAGCCTGGACAGTAAAAAGGCAGTTTGGAATTAAAGTCTAAAACACTTGGAGAGCCTCAGGCAACTCTGCTTTTCTTTACAGACAGCAACTACTGAAATATTGTACATAGAATCTTGAAGCATTGCTACCTCTTTACATGGTGTAGTTATTGCATGATAAGCTGATTGGCAGAAAATAAACTGTTGCCAGATGGCTAGAAAAAAAAAACCTGCTACACAAATTATTACCTGATGAACTAATTATCAGAGAGTAGAACAATTGGGGTATTTCAAAACCATCAGTCAGCAATAAAGGGATCTACATGATCCTCCAGTGCTGATTCTGGTCATTATTGACAGTGTGAAAGTGATGTAGTCCAACTTACTGGCAGATCAACCAAACATTTATTCTAATTTGTTAAGTGGCCATTATGATTTACAGATCAGCACATAGAGATAAAGATAATGGTGAATTGTGAGGTGTTTCATGAGGCAATACATATATGACTCCACTTTAGTGTATGCTTTATATTACCTCATTTTAGGACAATATGGTAGAATGGTAAAGAGACAAGGAAGGAATGTTTGCATATTAATTCACATGCATATGATTGGATATTAGTGAAACTTCTAACTATCAACTTATTTACTGAAGCTCTTGAAACCAAAATAATTTTCACCTTTCATTTGTAGCAAGAGGCCTGAACTGTTTGTCATCATACCTCCTTAAAGTGTAATCTTAATGTACACACTTTCTCTAAAACTGCAAACACTAAATGAACAATGAAAATAATACAATGAATCTTTGGACAAGGTGCATTTATTGTAACACTGTAATTAAAATGTTGTTGACATTTGGCTTCTCTCTGTACTTCCTCACGGGAGATACACTGCAATTTAGGAATCCCTGATCTTAATAGTCTGGTTTAAATTTTACTAGTCAATCACAGTTTATAAGTTTAGCTTATTCCATATAATTAATGTAATAAAAATGGAAAATGAAGAACCAATGGGATGCTGAGTGTAATCTAAAGACAAAAGAGAAGTCTAATGAACAACAGTAAAAGAAAGGAAATAATTATCTATACCTGATGCTAGAATTGTAAAAGTAGATTTGATGGCCACAGTCTTTCTTTCTTTTGTTTTGGCATGATTTAATTTCTAGGTATTCAAACAAACAATCAAAGTGCCTCAATAAACATGTTAAGTGCCCAATTTCAATTTGCCAATATATTTTTAAATATATTTAATGGAATATTTATGTATCTCCTTGGTGGTCACTATTGTTACTTTTCACAAGACACACCAAATTTTCCAATGCTTTTAAACAGATGTAATATAGAACGCAAGCAGGATTTTATAAACTATAAACCTTCTGAAAATCTAAATCAATATATTTGAATGCTAAATACAAAGTAAATATTGAGAAGATATACTGTAACTACATGATTAAAACAATCCTTAGGAGATTGCTGTTCCCCCACCACTAAAAAAAATCTAAATTTCAGCCTGTATAATCTCAAAGCACATTTTGTAACATTGATCTATTTTCTGGTGGATAACAAGCAAAGTTTCAATGTTAATATATGAAAATCCCATATCACTTGATTTAGGTGACTTGAAATGAAAACATTACAAACAATCATTTTTATCAAATCTCAACTCTACCAAGGAACACTTTAAATGAAGAAATTTCAACTATAAATATAATTATCAGAAGATTAAAATATGTCATAATTCTTTGCCATCTGAACAACTGTAATTTAAATAAGGCCAGATTTTTCAAGGTCATATCTTTAGAATTATTAATAATAATTGTTATAGTTAACATTTAATGGATGAAATAAAAATGATATGTGTATGTATATCTAGAAAAGAGAAAAGACATAAGTGTTTAATCTTGCAGAGAATAGACTTGAACATGTCAAGTTTTCAATAGAAGCACAGCTGGAGGGTAGTAAAATAAATACAATGACTCAAAACTTTTATTCTGCATGAGACCCTACATGTATGGAAATTGCTAAGGATGTGTTAGTCTTGCAGCAACACAGGGTTTTACTCCAACTTGCAATTAATCTTCTTAATGAGAGGAGGTGGAAAAATAGATGAGTA
Organism: Pseudoxenodon macrops; assembly: GCA_032467955.1. Lineage (NCBI taxonomy): Eukaryota > Metazoa > Chordata > Lepidosauria > Squamata > Pseudoxenodontidae > Pseudoxenodon > Pseudoxenodon macrops. The sequence continues at coordinate 12,771 of JANHFT010001626.1, forward strand.
ATACTATACTTCTTACAACTCCTGCACTGCAGAGTATATTCTAGCTAGCTTTCAGAAATCTCTTGGCTTCCCAGATTGCAAGGACTTGAAAGAGTAATATTGACTTTTAGGCATTTTAATTATCTTTAAATATAAATATTTCCTAAGGGGATTTGAAACTACACCTATATATGTCTTTCCTAGAATTTCTAGACTTGAGGGGAGAACGAAGCAAATAATGGAGGACAGCATAAGTCTCATTGTTCATAACATCAGTCAGAACTACCTACATGCCAGACTGCTCTACAAACTCCAAAGTTGGGTCCAGATAAGTAAAGGAGGCATAACACCCTTAATTTAATTAAAGAAAAAGTTGACCTATGGAGGAAGAGGAATAACTAGCTCAGTTTTTGGTACCCTCTCTACAGAAGATCAACAAACAGTTATAGGCAAATTTGAGGCAGTTAAATAAATGCTCTAACAATGTAAGTATATAATCCCCCTTTCCATTTAATCTAATCCCAGTTAATAATTCAACACTGCAAAAATTAAAAATTATTAAACATGAGGTTATTTCTAATTAACCTCATAGTCCTCCTTTAAATAAATTTCATCCAAACACTTAATATTTAAAAACTTTCCCAAAACTACACTATATTAGCTCTTTTGCTGCATATTGCAAAAAATAAAGATCTGACAAAAATTATCTTTCTTTTTGAAAGAGAGTGAAGAAAGACTCATGCAGCAAGTATCAAACTTACAGATTTTTTTAAACTTAAGAAAACAATTTTTAAGAAGCTCCAAAGTGATTAAAAAGATGAGTTTTGATCAAATCTAGAGGTCAAGAAAGTCTGTTCAGAGCATGATGGAACACGCAATTCCTAGCTGATTGGAAGAAGCTATAAATATGTTGGTTTTTATTATCTATTCATTAAAATACAGCTATTCATAGTACTTATTAGTATTAAATATCTCTATAATAAAGAGAGATGTTGGTAGCCTGCATCTCACATCCAGAAACCTCTTTGGCCATAATAGTTCCCTGCCATCCTACAATCTAGAGAAAGGAGCATTAATTTACCATTCCTAACTGGAAATCAGAAATCTGATTTGGGAAGATGGCTCTTGGGAATTGCTAACATAGAGCATAGGATTCTATATGTAGCATTAGAAACAAAAGTACTAAACCTTGCAGCAGAATATTACTTTGTCCTAGATTCTACATCAATCATTGGTGCTTTTGAATAATCAACAATAGATGACCTTCCAAAACTCTATTTGTCTTCTTATGAAATATTTTAAAAAAAAGAAAAACAAGAACCAAGCATCTAAGAGAAGAATGTGTGTAGTGGTATAGATTTTTTTTTGCATTAGAGAGTTGAAATAATGCTGAGTTAGGATTTGCAGGAAGCAATATAGATATTTTTATAGTGCAGATATGTTGCAAGAGTCTAAACAAGTTTGATTTGTGTTGAAAATATTGGCTAGAAAACATGTTGAAAAGACTGAATGCCAAACAAAGGCATTTAATAGGATTTCTAAGTCAGATTTATTTCCTTCTAGTTGGGGGTATCCGGAAAAAAATAATTGTCAAGCAGTCCAGACTGAGCTGTATACCTTTCTGATTAATAGCTTGTTCTGAGTTCTCTTATTCTTTTTTTTTTTTAAATGTGCAACTGATTGTCTGTCCATACAATTCAGAATGTCATTTGTTTCTTGAGAACTAGCTCATATAATGGATACATCTGTTGGAGAGCTGCCAATGTAACATAAGTAGGATCTGAAAGGATCAACTATCTCAAACAGACAAATGGTAACTGATTATGGTATCGCTATGGTATCAAAGCAATGTTTTGGTTCAAAAAAAGAAAATGTTAAATTAAATATCTGAAGTACTTTAATGATCTATCTCTATTTTCTGTCAAGTGTTACCTTTGAAGACAGATCATCCTGGTTCTTTATTACACTATTGTTTCAGTTTTTTGTACTACTTCAGTCTTTCTACTGACAAAGGTCTACTCAGTTTTATCATAGCCTTAGAACAGGGCTGGCAAACTCCCGACCATGGGCCGGACATGTCCCATGCTGGCCATGCCTATGCCTGGTTTAGCGAAGGGGGGAGAAAGTCCCAATACATCATATGATGCCTCCCTGATGACATGAGTTTGACACCCCTGCCTTGGAACATTTTCCATGGCTCATGTATCTTCCACCTGTAAACCAGATAAAACTAAACTTGCATAGCTTTTGCTGTCTAAAAGGTCAATATTAGTTGCCTCTCTTTTTGTTTTCAACTTAAGCATATGGACTTCATTTCTTACATAGAGAAACATTCTCCCACTCCATCTTCTCAATAGAGTAACCACTTGGCAATCACAGTTATGTTGTGATTGGCAATCACTTTGCAGATGGTCAGGAGAGAAGTCACCTGTGCAACTTGAGCTATTGCTGGCATCTCACAAAGGCTAATCTCAGGAAGCAGGACAATATGTTCCCAGCAAAGCACAATCTATGCAGAAGAATACAACAGTGTACCTGGAGAAGGATTGTTCCTCCTTGCTGCTAGTGAAAGAGACTATTCTGAAGTCTACATACAGTATTGTATTCTACATATGAACTGGTGGAGAAGTATGTGTGAGGCCTTATACTATCTGGCACATTGAGAATTAATTGTTATAAGATTTAATACTGGGAGTTCTATATTTGTAGCATTTTACTTTATATAATGCTGTATTCTTGCTAATAACCATAAATATAAGGGGATGGGGGTAAGACGGCTGTTTAAGCCATCTTTCCCATATAGCCAAAACCCAATTGAAGAACAAAAAGCATGAGCAATACATTTTTCATGTAGCAAATTTCTCTTCATGTAAATATGCATTTAAATATGTGAACAGCATTTTAAAGCCTGTCAAAGGCAGCATGCAAAAATAAAAATAAAAATGTCAAGGAAAAAGAATATTTTTTGCCTTTCTTTTCCTTTGAATTAATTTGTGCATCAGTCAGAAACCTGTCAACGCACGTGCAATATAAGTGACATGACTTAAGCTACTAAAAGCAGAGGAAAATAACAAATAGAACTGTACGCTGAGAAAAGAAAAGTGACAGCTATTATATGTATTCAGCTATAACAATACACTCCAGAACTGATGAAGAAATGGTGACAGAACTGCCAATTATAATTGAATCAATTGTAAACAGAGATAAAATTCTTCCAAGCAGAACAGCATCCAGGTGGCTCTGTTCTTCATTTGACACACCCATCCATTAGTGTCAGAACTTGAATAAAGCTACTGGAATCTTGATGGGTAGTTATGTTTGCGTAACTCATTAATGGCAACTTGGTGGCGAGTTGGGAAAAAAAATCTAAGTTTCTGTAAGTCATTAATACCAACTTGGTGGTGAGTGGGGCAAAAAAAAACACCACCCCAATGTAATTAATGAGTTTATGTAACTCATTAATGCCAAAAATGAAGCAAGAACTCAAGCAAATGAAATCATAGAAGTCATAAAGCTGAAGCAATTACTATGACTCAGCTTATTATGCATCTGAAGACTAAAGTAAGGAGGATAGTAACTCAGCATTTTACCCAAGCACCAAGTTAATAATATATTGTTCCTATAGGAATAATGATATACATATTGAAAATGCACTATTTTGGAAGACTAAAAAAAAAATCCAAAAGCTATTGGAAAAGTCATTAAGAGAAGAAAGAAATATTAAACCCAATTTGAAAAGTTGTGATTCTTATTTCTCATTATCTGGAACATACCCTTTTCATATGACATCATAATATGAACAATGTTCTCATGTGAGCTCTCTCTGTGTGTCTCTGTAACTCATTTTCATCTAAAACATAAAGTACTTCTTACCTATTTTTTTCTTTTTCTTTCCTTAATAGTCTGCAACAAACACTACATCAAAAACTGGTAAAGAACTGGGAATTCTGAACTGGTAATTTGATGATATACAACCATTTTCTTTTACATTTCCCAAGAAACACACTGCAGGAAAGTTATATTAATAGGCATCGTCACCATAATTGAGAATTTAAATGCACAAAAATCAGACAATTAGAGTGAATGAATCCCAAAGCTACTATGATTTCAGAACTAATAAATTTGTATCTCTCTATTCTCAGAAAAAAAATGAATAGTACAGACATTTTCCCATTAATATTCTCCAGATACTAAGAAAAATAAATGGGAGGAAGGGAGAAGAGAAGAGACAGACAGACAGGCACACAGACAGACAGACACACAGACAGACACACAGACAGACAGTATCATATTTTTAGTTGGTTTATTTAGCAAAAGTAATCATAGAGGTACTATATTGTCTTTTGCAGAGGGATAACTAAGGAGATTAATTTGTAATAGCTCCTTGAGGCATTTCTATAGACTAAAGAGTAAAGAATAGAAAATAATTTCATTTTATTATTAAACTTGTCACCAACAATCTGCAGAGTAAAAGCAGGAAAAGTGATATCTTTTCCAGCACATAAACACAGATTTGATGGTGAATTTCAATTATTGATTCCATCTTAAATCAGAAGGCATCTGGTAGCATCCTTTTCATTCTCTTTTTCTCCTCTGTTAATTAATATTATTTTTATATTGTAATTAAAATTCTTAATAAAAATTACTTTGAAAAATAGAAAAGAGGAACTTGCCAATGATATCAGATTGGGAGACCAAAATAATATGTAGCAATGGCAAAATTGATAGGAAATATCTATAACAGAAGCAGAATCAAATTTAAGCAGGAATTACAAATTAATTTTACATATGATTTATTAAAAGTAAGGCAATCTTAGACATTTGGAATATGGTTGCTAGGAAGAAGTTATGATAGCAGTTAAAAACAACAGAATAAAGAACAGTACTTAAATAGATCCTAGCAACAATTGTTAATGTTCAATATCTAAATTATAAATATCTAAATTGTGTTTAGCAGATGGAATAAAAATGTAAGGGAATGGGAAAACATGTCAGTAAAACATGTCACTTTCACTAGAAAGTTTTATGATGGTGCTATTTTTCTTACTAGGATTGACTGCTAAGAACTGCCCAAGTTCCACAGCTCTTAGGTTAAAGATACTCTTTCCCCCAGAATTAAACATTTGTGTCTTAGACCATTCTTCTTCCTCCACTGGACAGTAAGACCTTTCTCTGGTTTTGGTTTGTCCATCCCTTGCTGGGTTAGTAGATAGCATGAGCTATCTGGCTATTGAAAGCATAGGTATGCAATCGTCTCTCAAGCTCCATAGTTTCAAAGGTTCTCTGGATGTCAGCAGGATGTGTGACCTATGCTATCTCCACATCTTATTCTGTTTACCATGGTTTGTTATTCACAAGACTCTTGTTTATCCTGCCAGTGCCACCAACTTTATTACTAATTATTGGGTTCTTGAGAAAGGATCGGATTCAGAACATAAGAGAGCAGTTACTGTTCATGCCTTTATTCATAACAGAGTTTATTTTATTCATTTTCAAACATATCAAGACAGCTATGCAGTATTCACTTATGTATATACTCAGACTGTAGCTATGGTCAATTAGACATGTATTGTTGTGGGGAGGCGGTGAAAGAAAATAACAGTCAGCAGCATGTGTGTAAGAAAATGGGTTTTTAAAAGCTCAAAATGTAAACACTAGCCAGAAATATACCTGCAAAAAAAGAAAAGAAAAAAAAGAAAACACAGTCCTAGTGTGTATCAACAGGAGCACAGTGTCAAAATCAAGGCATGTCATTGTTACTTTATATTCTTAATTGATCAAACCACACCTGGTACACTATATGCATCCAGTTCTGGGTATTACATTATAAGAAGAATATTGACAAATGGGAGCACAACCAGAGGATACCAACATACAAGTAGACTGGAAGGAAAAATTAATGAGAGATTATTTAGCCAAGACTGATAAATGACCTGATAGCTCTGTCCAAGAACATGAAGGAATGTCATGTAGAGGACCAAGCAGACTTTTTCAAGTTGTTCTGAATCACAAGCTCAGAACTATGTGCTTAAATTAAAAGATACATATTTAGGCTAAACATAGAAAAAATGTTTTAATGATAAAAACTGTTAAAAAATGAAACAAAATTGCTCAGGGCTGTTGCTGTACTTTGCTAGAAATGTTTAAAAAGGGGTGGATAGTCATCTGCAAAGAATGTTATAGTAATGGATTTTTGCATTGACCAGAGAAATGGACTGGATCAGGGGTATCAAGTTCAAGTGGTGCTTAAATCTGGCTGGCAGGGCTGTCCTGAAAACAGCAAATGATCATCTTGTGGTGCCTCTGACAGTGAAAATGGAGTTCAGGAGGGTTGCGTGTGGCTGACCGAGGCTGTCCCAGCTGAAAATGGACAACTTTCTTATTTAACAAATGCATAATATATCATATACATTAGACCACAAGAAACAAATAATAATGTAAAACCTTAGCTCATTGGTAGAAATATCAATAATCTAAAATATGCTGCTATCAATTTGATAGCTGAAAATGAGGAAGACGTAAGGAACCTATACTTGAAGATGAATCAAGGGAGTGCAAAAGCTGGTTTGCTGCTGCTGTTCCCATTAGTTCCCTACCCCCATTATATCAACAGGCAGCATCAACCTAATGCAAACAGGTGAAGAAGTTAAAAAAGTGATTTTGATTTTCTTGCTTTAGAAATTCATAGGGATGATGACCGTAACATTAACATAAAGATATACCTGCTATTGAAAAATAATATAATATATCTGGACAAAATATTGTAGCAAGAAACATTACTCAGACAACTAAAATATATACCCATGATGTCGAACCTATGGCACACGTGCCACAGGTGGCATGCAACGCCCTGTCTGTGAGCACATGAACCATCGCCCATGTTCAGCTCTGCCGCGTATATGTGTGCACCTCCCAGCAGCCAGCTGGTCGTTGGGTCTCTGCTGTGCATGCACGGTGGATGTGGCACAGGTGGGGGAGGGCGAGCATGCATTGCATTTTGGTAGTTCGGGCACGCATTTTGGCCACTCTGTCCAGAAAAGGTTAGCTATCACTGATATATACTGTCAAGCAATGGATTTTTCCAATATAATATATTGTTATAAAAATTGAACCATCATAAAGAGTAAAGGAATATGAACAAATCTTTGATCTGCTATGCTAGAGAAAAATTGAAGAATAGCCTTCCTTCCTTCCTTCCTTCCTTCCTTCCTCCCTCCCTCCCTCCCTTCCTTCCTTCCTTCCTTCCTTCTTTACTTCTTTACTTCTTTCTTTACGATATGTATGACCACCTATCTTATGCATC
>JANHFT010001626.1:35313-46291 GCA_032467955.1 Pseudoxenodon macrops
ATAGATAGATAGATAGATAGATAGATAGATAGATAGATAGATAGATAGATAGATAGATAGATAGACAGATAGACAGACAGACAGACAGACAGACAGACAGACAGACAGACAGACAGACAGATACATAGATGAGAAGGAAAGAAAGCAAGAGAGAGAGTGAGGAATTGTGCCCACTTGGAAGGTGGTTTTACATCAACTGAGACACAAAGGGAAGGGGGAGGATATTCTTATTCATGTCATTGAAGTAGTATTCCTACCTCAGCAACTAGATTCCATTGCTCATGGAGTTTAATTTCCCAGGTAGTAGCCTCAGTCTCTAGTAGTTCAGAATCTATCAGTGTCAGGCAATCTATGGCTCTGTCCCAAGTAATTGATCTCCCACGCATTGAATTTGTCCTTCTCTCTCACTTCGAGGCAATTATGATATGATCTGGTGATCAAATATGTTGATATCATTTTGTTGCCATGGATAGATTGATTGCCTTCCTTGCAATAAAGTTGCCAAAAGTGATCTTTTTCACCTTCATTGTACCCATTGATAGTCGCCTAATAGTCATTTTTTAAATTACCAGGTTCCTGCTAGGAAGAGACAAATTATAAACCATCTGCTGACAATGCAAGGATTATTCTGGCAATTTTGCAGAAAAATCATTCAGACCCAGACCAAATTAAACCAGGCAGGTCCAGCCAAGGTGCATGTGTCAGGTGGGGTCAAATCAGTGACTCTTGAGGAACATAATTCTCTGTTATTTATTTGCCCATTTGTTTGGGGACCTACAGTTATTAATATAGCAAGGTGGGTAGAGTAGTTGGGCCCATGTGGTGTTATTGGGTTCTTTGAGAGATGGGTTAGGTTTAGAGTCAGGGTCATCTGTTTAGAAGTAGTAGGCTATCCTTTGACTTAATTATCTTAGACATCTATTATTCATTCTTAAACTTTTCATTTTTAGGAAAGGTTGTTGAGGTCAGGCTGCAAAGGAACCTGAGGGAAGCAGATTATACAGGCCCATTTTAGTTGGGTTTCAATTGCAATTCAATTGGATATAGACTTAATCACACTTGTTGAAGACATGTAATTTAGCCAAGATGACTGTGGTGCATTCATTCTTGTGTTCTTGATATCTCAATGGTTTTGATACATCAGTTGTTACATTTTTTTGAACTGTCTCTGAGGGTTGGAAAATGAGGCACTGCCATATGAAAGCATCAGAACCATTCATGAAGAGTGTTTCTCCCAGCTGACTACATTTTGTTAGGAATGGTAAGGTAAAGCTTCAAAGATTCTAGGGAAGGTCAGTACTGCAACAGTTGCCGTGACAGTTACTTTGCCGTACAAAGACTTAAACTTGCTCCCCTATTTAACACTCCCTCCAGTCAGGTGGATATTCCACCAATGACACCATGTAATGATAGTTTTCCTCCTTCTTACAAGGCTGGGTCCAGTTAGTGGTGTTTTTTTAAGGGCAGATTTAATTAAAAGCATACGTTTAATAAAGGGGTACAAGGAAAATAAATAGCTAATTCTAAACATTATAGACCAATTCAAAAAAAATATTAATTTCACAATAACATAAAAAGTATTTAAGAAAAAATGTAATATATTGAAGTATCCTTATTGTGTTTATTGTATTGTATTTATAAAAATGACATTGCTCCTGACTTACTTTTTATTAACTAAATAAGTTTGCATTTTCTCCAAAAAATAACTTTTCAGGATAAAGAGACTCCTACCAAAATTCATGAAAATTCATTTGATGATGGTGCCTGCAATTCTGAATGCTTAACTAGATATGCTTTTCATTCAAGGCTAATAATGAGTAAAAAAAATAGGTCAGTTTAATGTACATATAAACAAATCTAATTTTGATACAACTATCTTTAATAGTCATGGTTTCAGACATCCAGCTAGTTTAATGAATAAACAGAGACAAACAAATACAAATTGAAAGTGAATTTTCACACATTGTAATAAAGCTGTTGAGCAACCTTTAGCTAGCTTAGTATCACAGCAAGCCATAAATTAGAAACTACAAACCACAGTGGCTAGGTTCACACATCATGTGAAGACAAAATCAAACAATTCACACATGTTTTAATGTGTTGTATGAGAAACAGTTGACTATCTACTGGATCTGTATATGATGCCGTATTTCCAAATCTTCCTTACTAAACCAGGAAAATATACTGTATATGATGGAAGCAGAATATAAGTGCAGCAAAAGCACTTGCACAATGAGACCAATGTTATGGGCAAAGAGGCTCTGAGATTTTTGTTTTAAATACAGAATTCATTCAGGCAAGAGTGATAACCACATTAATAGTTCAGTCTTATGCATGTTTATTCATTGAGTTCACTGAGATCTATTCCCAAGAAAATGCATGTAGGATTCCTGTGTTAATTATCATGTGCTTTTTCAAACAAGCAGGCTGCTTTAGTTGAGTGCATTCCATTTACAATACATGTATGCTGCAACTACATTCATATTAATATATAATGGCCAAACTATACATTAGTTTTAAGGGGGGGGGAATCACAAAGTAGTGAAATTTGGGGTCTCACATATACCCACACATAAACACAAAATAATATATAAAGCAGTCATTTATAATGAACAATACAGTATAAACATGCACGTGCACACATTCAGAATTAATAGTATGTAAAACATAGTCACCTTTAATTGCATAATAAGCTTTTTGACTTGAAGCTTTGTTGCTGAGTCTATGCAGTCTTTAATCAAGTTTGGCCCCACAAGGTTTTATTTCTTCATGTCAGGGAATTCAAATTTAGATTCCAATACTAATTGTTTCTTTGTAATCATGAAATCAACATCTGGAGAGTTTGCAAACCTTAGGTTGCATTAAGATGAAAGACGCCTAGAACACATTGTACTGAAAATGTAAGCTAATACACACCGCTTTACAGCTTTACAACTCAGAGGAAAATTTTGTATCATTGTTGGCTTTTTTCCACACTGTCATACTATTATCATATAATATCTGAATCAGAAGTTAAAGTTTACTTGGGAGAAATCCTCTAAAGTAATTACAGAAGAGATGACAGATGTGATAAGCCTGAACTTTTGAAACAAAGAGAAAAACATTTAACTAATACAGACTTACTTGTCAAAACAGCAGAGAAACAGAAATCTGTTTTTCACAGGCTGCATTATTAGGACATCCAGCACAGTATTGTCTACTTTGGTTCTTAGAAATTGTACAGAATCACAAGTAATGTGGTGTTTTTTCCCCATTTCTTGCTGCCTGATGTTTACCAATCAGGACTCAAAACTGGGAGTCTCCGCCTGCTTCATGTAAATCTTGTTTTCTCGTGTTGCTTTAATACAACCCTCAAAATTATGTATTTTTGCAAAAGAAAAATCTCTAGGAATAAAAGGCCTACATTTAAAACCTCTGATGTGTGAAACTCTCCATTTTCACAATCAGTCCATACTTTGAGTCAACAATATATTTATGAATGCATTTGTTTTGCCTTTTTTATATAAAATACAAGACATATTTTAGATAAGTGTGTATAAATGTGTATATTTAAGTCAGTAGATCCTACTTGAATGTATTAGGCTCTCTTCTGATATACTCCATCTGTAAATGAGTAGATTACACAATATTGTACATAAATTAGCAAGCACTCCAGCTAACTATTCTTGATTTTAAATAACATGCATAGCATGACTTTTATCTTTTCAGGATTAATTTAATTAGCAATTACATTAGTGCTGGCAAATTTTGTTTCAGACATAAATTGAATATTTTGCTATATAATAATTGTTTGGGTAATGAGGGAAAAGTGTTTGAGATCTAATATATTCATTGAAAATAAGATTAATTAGTTTAGATGAAGAAGTGGAAAAGAGAATTAAAGCTTTAACAGCATGTACTGATCATGACATTCTTTTTTCAATGTACCTTCATTCACTGACCAGTTTAGCTTTAAGATTCCAAAATACTATATAGTGCATTCTTTGAAATGATCAAATAAACTATTTATACATTATAGTTTGAAGATGCAGCAGCTGATGAGTTTTCAATGAAATTCAACAGAAAGAAGAACTGTTTACAAGTCTGCTGATACTTTTTTCCCCACAAAGAGGGAAAGTTTTATTTTACATGTAAATTGATTACATACCTTGGTGTCAACCTTAGGTATTCTTAAACACAGGGTCAGCATAACAAAGCCCCAGAAATAACAAGCATAGATAATTGTTGAGTCCTAATATTTCTGTGTTAAGAAAATGGCACAAAGGAGGACAGGGAAAGAGACTGGTATAACTGAGAAAATAAGTAAGAGAATGAGATGGAGGAGAGGAGAGGAGAGGAAGACTAATAAGCTGACATGCATTAGAATCTATGAATGACAGGAAAAGATAGTTAAGAAATAAAGAAATGATACATGCTACATCAATTCACTTGGTAACACATATGTTATGAGGGAAAAATATACAATTACCTCTTTCCAGTATGTGAATCTGAACTCTAAGACAACAAAACAATTTTACTTAATGGTATATCAAAATCTCCAGACAATTTGCAAAGTTTTCTTTCTCTCTGAAGAAGTGAAAGAAATCTGAAGACTGCTGGTCATTGAATGGATGCTTTCTACTAAAAAAATGAAACTGCGCATATTCCTTGGCCCACATAACTAACTAAACAGAAAACTTACAATCTATCAAACCAAATGTTATCGAAATTCTCTTTTCCTTTTAAATAAATTTCAAAATCAAGTTCTATTTTTTAAAGTTTTATAACAATTGGTTGCAGATTTTTTCCTACATGGAATAAATATTTTATCCCATTTCTGTACATTTAAAAAAAATAAATCAATACAGAATCTTGCCCTTTCAAATATTTATGTACAGTATTTCTCTTTTTAAAAAAAATCTTACCCCATATGTATGTGACTGCCCAATCAGATTTAGCCATCAGTTCTCACTGTCTTCAGATTTTATTTCGTTCTCTTATCTTTGGACGATATGAAACTTTGCTCAGAATTCATCATAAATGACAAATCAGTTATATATGTCATTGTTTCTAGAAACTTGCTAATTTTTGTTGAGCCATTTCCTTGCACCCTCTTCCCAAAAACTCCCCTCCCTCACCCATTTTCTTGAATATCATTCTTGTTTTTCTGAATTTATCCAGAGATAGGATTTCTTCTTCTTACTATATTCCTAATTTAAGTACAAATTGGGGGGAAAAAACATTCAGCTAATAAATGATAATATGATATTATAGTAACTTTGTTTATTACAGTTCTGCTTTTTCTTATAATCTGTTAAAGGAATTAAGCAAATGTGATTAAAAAATAAATAAAATGAAAACGCAAACACATCCTGACTCCTGGGAGAGCTATTTTGCCATTAGATGAAATAATTTTGGGTTAAATGGGCAAATGATTTAATGTGACTTCTTGCATTCCTAGAATTGTAATGCAAATACTATGATTATTTCATTAGCTGTAACATCTGCTCTCAAATATTTGCCTACTTTGCACAGACAACTGCTTTCAGCTAAGCCAAACTATACATCTTATACTCATGTCAGAGAGTCAGATTATAGGACCTTTAATTCAGTGAACGTTTACCAGCCCATGTTATCCAAAATCAGTGTTCCAATTATAAGCATTCAGCACAGTGTGTTAAGTGCTGCTACAATCTGTCACAGAGCGATCTGAGAAGATACATGGAAGCAGTCAGTGAAGCTCCTTTTCAAGGTTAATAGCTCACAACTGTTCTGTCTGTTTTATAAGGAGAAGAACAGAGAAAATTCTATAAAGAAAGCTATGAATGTGATTCTACCAACTAAACTGAGAACAAGAAATATAGAGGTACCTACATGAAGTCTACAAGTTCATGTACATGAGCTCATCTACATGTACATAAGTAGCCATGCAGGGTTGATAGCGCTATAGCATTCTTTTTTTTTCATGTTTTATTTATTTTATTTACAATACTTTTCATCTCCATCAAACAGCGCGTGAACTGGGTACAATTCTTTAAAAATTCATAGTTCAGATATTTGTTCTTGTATCCATTACAATGACATTAATAATATAACTATTTATCAAAATAATTTACAATAGTACATAACATAGTCATAAACTTCTCTCCACAGTAACATTTTCTTTTCTTATATCTCCTCCTTCCTAACTTCTGTTTCTATTCTCTAGCCATTGATAAAATATCTCCCACATCAGAAAATATTCAGTATCTTCTCTGTCCTTAATGAAAAGCATTAATCTGTCCATTTCTGTGCATTCCATTATTTTCTGAATTACTCTCTCATCTGACGGGATCTCCTCACTCTTCCATTGTTGTGCAAATACAATCCTAGCAGCAGTCAGTACATGTAAAATCATTTTGACATATTTTCCGCTAGAATACCCAACAAAAATGTCTCTGGTCTTAGTTCAATATGCTTCTTTGTCATTTTTTCCAACCAGGTGTGTATTTTTGACTAGTATTTTTTAGTTTTGAGACACATCCACCACATGTGGTAGTATGAGCCCAGGGTTTGGTTACATTCCCAACACTTTGCTGATGTGTCTTTATACATTTTAGCCAACCTTGCCGGTGCAAAGTGCCATCTGTAAAACATTTTATACAGATTTTCCTTATAAGCAGTTGACATTGTCATTTTTACATTCCTATCCCATAGTTTCTGCCAGTTATCTAATTCTATTGCATGTCCGAAGTTTTTAGCCCAAGCGATCATTGTCTCCTTTACCTGCTCACTTTCTAATTTGATACTCAATAAGTAACCATATAGTTTCTATCAATTTCTCATCTGTTTTCGATTAATATCTTGTCTAATCATGTTGGTTCTTTATTAAAGCCGTACATTTTTGCATCTTTCCCATAATGCGATTGTATTTGCATTTGTGGCCACCATGCAATTTCTATTCCCTGCCTACTGACTTCCTGTTTAGTTTTTTATTCCCCTTCATCATTCAGAATGTCATTGTATCTTACAATTTTCCCCATATTGACAATATTAGGGTGTACCAGCACCTCCATCATGGAAAGCCAGATTGGAATTTTTAAATAGTGTTGTTCCTTTATTTTAAGCCGAACAGATAACAGTGCAGTTTCTAACATAATGTCTCTGGAAATAACTATGTATTTTGTTCTTCCCATACCAAAGGAAGGCATGCCAACCTAATTGGAGATCATGCCTTTCTAATGTTAATAGTCTTATATGTCTCAGATTGATCCATTCTTTTACCCACATGAGCACCGAGGCCAGGTAATATAATTCCCAATCTGGCAATCCAAAGCCCCCTTTTTTCTTCGTTTCCTGAAACATTTTATACCTATCTTTGCTTTCTTCCCTCGCCAAACAAATCTTAATATTGTTTTGTTTAATTCCTCAAAATATTTTTTCTCCAATTTTTTGGGTATAGTCTGAAATAGGTATAGGATTCTTGGCAAGATATTCATTTGTATGGTTGCTATTCTTCCTGACAGTGAAACTTGTAGGTTGTTCCACTTTTCCAAGCTCTGTTTAATTTGCTTCAGTAATTTCATATAGTTATCCTCTTTAATTGTTGCACATTTTACTGTTTATTGTATACCTAAGTATTTCACTTTTTAAACTATCTGTATATTGGTTTTTTCCATTAACATTTTTTTTATATGTCTGTGACATTCTTAACTTTGTCTTTGTCTTATCTTTATTTATTTTCAATCCTGCTACCTCTCCATACTCTTCTATTTTTAAAAAAAAATAAGCTTCAGTCCAGTCTCTAAGGGGACTTCTAATATAAAAACCAGATTGTCAGCAAATGCCTGTAGTTTGTATTGTTCTTTTTTTGATTTCTATTCTTCTTATTTCTTCGTCTTTTTGAATATTTCTAGTTTTTTATTTATTTAATAATAAGATATATAAGATTAAAGAAAAAATATAAACATGATTGTGAATACATTAAATGCAGAGATGGGTTCCTACTGGTTTGGACTGGTTCTATAGAGTAGGCTGTAAGCCACTGGTGATGTCATAGAATCGGTTCTGGTCTGTGTACGCTGCCATCTTTTTTGTGGGAATTATTTCAACTTTTTTTTAAAAAAAATTCTGGGTTTCTTTTCTTCTGCGCATGCTCAGAATCTGAGTTTCCGGCACTGTGCATGCATCACCATCTTGTTTTTGGCCTTTTTTGGGGGGATTTGTTTGTAATTTTTTTTATATTGTGCATGTGGCGCGGGAGGCAGCGAACAGGTGGCAAGGTAAGTTAGAACCACCCCTGATTAAATGTATAAACATGGGTATGAATACATGATATGGTTACGAATACATGGGGACATTAGGACAGGGACGGTAGGCATGTTGCTGTTCTTATGCACGCCCCTAACTGACCTCTTAAGAATGGGTTGAGGTCAACAGTAGATAGTCTAAGATTAAAGTTTTGGGGGTTTGGGGAAGAAACCACAGAGTCAGGTAGTGCAACACTTCCTTCGTCAATATAAATAGTAATGAGGACAGTGGACATCCCTGTCTTGAGAAACATATTAATCTTAATGACCCAGCACTGGAACTGAAATCAAGGAGTGGTATATCACTTGGCGGTACAAATACAACCTATTGCTCAGGGTTATGATTAGGATTTGACCTATTATGGTTTAACTCTAGGAAATGATGAAAAATATATTACATAATATGTAGGGATACTAAAAAAACTATCTTCTGAATACTAGAAAATTTAAAATTTTCAAAACTTACAGTACAAAATGTACATAAATGTCTATAAAACATACTACTAGAGAAATGAATGCACAACTGTATCTTTACAGTGAAAATCTGTATTCCGGGCTCCCTCCTTTTTAAGAAGGAGGAGAGGAAAAACAGTGCATTACAGTGGAAATCACGTGCAGACTGTTGTTAGTTCTACATTGTGATGGTTGCTGGGGGAGGGAGGGCAGAGGGAAATGCAGCTAACAAAAGTAGCCTAAGTGTATTTGCTGGCTTTTGTCACTGTGGCTTTTTCAAGTACTAAATGAAAAATGTGCATGCAGAGAGTGTTGATTAGAAAAGCAGAAAGTACATGAGCTAGGTCAGAGCCTTTCTGTGGGTATGCAAAGGATTGAAAAGCAAATCAGAAACAGGAAGCCTAGCTCATCCTTATGTTTACCTAAGATAAAGGAAAAGGATTGAGTAGAGGGTTCAGGAGGTTCCATTTCAAAAGCCAGCTTGCTTCATCTGTATTCTGAATGGAACTGCAGCAGAGTGTGACCAGATGTTGAAAAGGACGTGTTGAGATACCCACCTTATGACATAGTCCCTGCCATGCGCTTGTCTGTACAAGGGAAGCAACATTGGCCTACAGATTCAAGGAAGAATTGCAAAGGATGTGCGAAGCATTCATATATAATCATATACCATGTTTTTCTAAGATATCTAGATTAAACACCTGTACAATATTCAGGATGACGAATGTTGTTTCATATTTGTTGGGTTCTTTTCAGAGAGGTATTTTTAGTCTACTTTTTTTAAATTGGAGCTGCAATGAACAAGCAAAAGTACAGATGTCAATCTCAAAACATAAGAGATGTTAATGAAAACACTTATTAAATGAGGGTTGGAAATTGATGGAATTTTTAAGATTGGACTTGTTTTCCTCTTCAGATCAATGAAATGATTAGCTCTGAATTAAATTAGGTACATTGTGTAAAGGTGTAGAAATGTGGATGATTGGTTACTGTGTAATTTTTATTATATTTTCTTAGGATTGTTGTCTGGAGAAAAGGACATTTAAACATTCCTGCTATGTAACCCAATCCCAGTCCCAATCCCATTACTGCTACTTGCCTTTTATGGATGGTAAAATCAAGCAAGCAAGGATTAATTCTATACTTAATGATATGTTTAGATTATTTTACTAAGCATAGTAATAATAAGACTGTATTACTATTAGTCTTCTCATCATTCCTATCACCATCTCCTCCCACTTATGACTGCAGGACTGTAACTTGTTGCTTGTATTCTATGACTTCTTATTGATATTGTTTCCTGATTGCTTGTTTGTACCCTATGACTATCATTACGTGTTGCACGTTATCATTCTTGACAAATGGATCTTGTCTTTTTATGCATACTGAGAGCATATCCTTGTGTGTCCAATCACACTTGGCCAATAAAGAATTCTATTCTATTCTAATGGTCAATATTTGGAGAACTGACGTTACTATTAGTACAGCTGAATGAGAAGGTATATGATATGATATGAGATTTAGCTTTTACCACATTTTCCTACATAGCAACATTGCTAAAACTGCATGCAGTTTTTAAAGTGTAGTTAAATGAGGAGTGAGAGTTAGGGGTCTACTTGAAAAAGAGAAAGGTTGGGGAAACCAAACATCCAAAACATCAACCCAACCCAGAATTGTTCTGAGACTGAAGAATGTTGAAAAATGGTCTAATGACCAGGAGAGGTTAGCATCCTATGGTATTTGTGTGCCATAGAAACGTGCTATGGATTTAAGACTAATGGAGGACTACTTTTGCAATTGTGTGAGTGTGTGTGTATGTGTGAAATTTCTGGATTATAAGATAAGGTTGTGTTGTGATTGGCTTTTTTCCCTTTCTTATTGGATCAGAAAATGGACCCAAGACAGAAAAAAACAGACATCATATAATGCAGAAGGCATTATATGCCTTCTGCATTATATGATTCCTATATGAGATGGCACTTAGTGCTGTCTCTCCAGGAATAGCACTGACTTGCTTTTAGAGCACATCAGGTGCATCAGGAATTATCTAGGTTTCTATCTTCTATCTCTTTTCCACATTTGCTATGATTCATAGGTTTAATAGTTTAATGAAAAGAAGAACTAAGGGAGACATGATAGCAGTCTTCCAATATCTCAAGGGCTGCCACAAAGAAGAGGGACTCAAGCTGTTCTCCAAAGCACCTGAGGGCAGGACAAGAAGCAATGGGTGGAAACTAATCAAGGAGAGAAGCAACCTA
>JANHFT010001626.1:77647-94607 GCA_032467955.1 Pseudoxenodon macrops
ATTCGGTGTATAAGACGCACCCAAATTTTCACCCTCTTTTTGGGAGTAAAAAGGTGCGTCTTATACTCAGAAAAATATGGTAATTGCTTATTTTATTGTATTATGTATGGCTACCACTTCTATTCTTCATATATAGAAGACAGACTTTTAATTTAAAGGAATGTTTATGGTTATTAAGGGTCTCTGTGGGCCTTTCCATTTGCCAATATCTCTAAAGCTCTTTAAAGCAAGCATAAACTTCCTTCAAAACTTTGATCTTGGAACTCTGGCAGCACTGTGAGAATAGGTGAATTTAAGTCCTCTCTCTCTAGTTGACCAATTAAAGCTTTGAAAAATTATTATGTCAATGACATAATCAAGCTAAAACCAAGCCTAGATGACTGCCACCACCATCACCATCAGCCACATCATCATCATAATTATCATTCTTTCACTTCCACTCTATATAGAAAAAAACTCCTACAGGAAATATAATTGTAAGAAGAAATTAGAGTAGATGGATACAGAGGAATCCAAACATAAATACTGTGTGAATAAAGCTAATGAAGATGAATTATGCAATGTTTAGAATAGGTTGAATAGCAATCTGGACTAAGATCAGGAGAGAGAGAAACTGGATTAAATAGAAAGAAATTATTGCAGCAGTCTCAGGATAAAACAATCAAGGCATGTATTAAGAAAGCTCTTGATTCCTCATTTATAAATCACCTCCCCCTCACATACTATGAATAATTACAAAATGAATGTTAGTAACTTTCTCAGATTCTCATTTATCAAGAATTTCAGACTGGGGGAAAAACGGGCAGTGAAGAAACCTTGTAGAGAAATAAGGGAAAGACACAATAGATGATAGGAAGGTCAGTAAGTCCAAATCACAATAAGTTGCCTTCTCTCTATATAATTTAAGGTGATCCACATCCAAGGAATCTAGAGGAATCACTAATAAGATAATCTGTCTTGGTTGACCATGGATTGTCATGGATGGAAAAAGATAAATTGACCTGAATAACATCAGTATAACAATGGTATGGAAAACTCTCTATCAGGACACCCAAAGAAAAAGTTTAAAAAATCAGACCTGGGCCTGTTTCCTGACAGACACTATCATAATTATTTATCTTCTATGGTAATATCTGTCCCCACACCTCTATCCTTCCAAAAGCCTGAAGACCTGGTTCTACTGGTTAGCCTGGAAACAAAATGGAGGAGTTTCATGCTGGAGGTAGCTGCTGAATTGGTGGCAGATTCCACCTCTCCTCTCACTTGGTCTCTGCTTTCTATCTGTCCATCTTTTTGGTTATCATATTGAGGTATTCTCGTGTTTTTTATTATTTATTTTATTGTTCTATACTTTTCAGTTTCCTCCTTTTTATTATTGTAAGCCTCCTATATTAGCCCCATGGTGAAATAGGGGGAAAATAACATTAACCAATATATTTAACAAATATATTCTCATGTAACATTATAAAAGAAGATAATCAAAAATAATGTGATTGTGTGTATGAAATGGATGAGAAAGATAAATTAAAGATGTAAATGATGCAAAGATGGTAACATTGTCAAAAATCTGATTGCAAATATATCGTACCTTATAGGACAAAAATTGAATCTTAAAATTCCAGAGGTACAAAAGATAACATTATATTGATTATACAATTTTTAAAACCTTTAAGAGTATAAAGCAAACATTCATATTACTTAGATTGATTACAAAAAATGCATTCACTAGACCATTGTAATATTTAGAATATCTGGAAACTTGGAATTAATGTTAAAGTATATTTATAATTCAATGAAAAAATGGAAAAGAACATTTAGCAACAGGGAAAAACAAAATCAGTGATTGGTTTCCAAGGACACTATTTATCTCCTTTAAAAAAATACAATTCTGATTCTATTGATGATAGTTTTGAATAATTTATCCAAGAAATGGACAAACGACTCACATCTGTTGTACTGGAATTGTATGTACCGTAAAAATATGAAATCAAATGAAATAAGGATTTAATAAGGGTACAGCTTTGGTAATTAAAATAGGGGGAATATGAATAGTCAAATAGACCTGAACTATGGAATGGTGATAAAACCAAAGCATTAAAATGAAGTTATAAGTAGTGGAACATTTTAGAACTAAACAGTGTTTTGCATTAGAAAAAAATATCAGGTCCAAGTGAGTAAAATGATTTAGAGATTTAAAACCATGATATCAAAACCATTGATACTTAGATGTCCTTGTACTACAGTACACAAAGGTGTATTGCTGAGTGAATACAAGTCAAAAAATATTTTTGGATTACATGATCTAAAAAATTATGACAATATATTACATGCCAGACCAAAAAAAGCAACATATTTCAATTGTATTTACCAAAGAAATTGTTGTTCTTTACTTGTTGCTAGTGAAGCACACAGTAGAGGATGAAATCGGTAGCATACTGTACAGGCATACAGTAGTAAGGGCAAGCAAAGAGAAGATGTTTGCAAGGAAATATTTGAATGTGATGAACTCAAAGGCCTATAAAAACATAATAATTATAATAATAAAGTAGAATATCGGAAAGATATAAAAACTCTGAATGGTTAATGCTTAGAAGAAATTGACAGTGGCTTCAGACTGGGTCTTCAAAATGGAAACATCAGGATTTAATTTTTGCAGCATTAGGACAAAAATTACTAATAAATGCTATACAAATGAAATTAAGAAAAAAACTGGAAACAACAGTAAATATAGATTATGCAAAGAAGAAAATGAAACTGTGGTCTATCAGATAAGTGACTGTTGAAAAATAACCAAAAAAGATTATGTAGAATAATTTCTGAATTTAAGCCACCAGCAAGTCTTCATTGAAGCATAAATTAGTTTAGTAATCAGAGGAAGATAAGACTAAAGTGGGAGTGGGGAATTTACAACCCCTTTATAGACTTATGCAAATTATAATATGCATTTAATTTTTATACATTGGATTACAGCATGTGTGTGTTAATGTGCATAGTAATAAGGTGTTATAGGAGAGGGAATGGTTGAAATACAGTATCTCCCTTGAGTTGTACCAAATGTTTTAAGAATTCTTCTCTGAGTCCACCACATTCTTGTAACTACTATAGAAAAAGGCTTGTGTTCCCAATCATTTGTTGGCCTAGTTAGTATTCTTGCAGTTAACACTTTCATTACTTCATTTTACTGGTTGCAACATTCTTTTCTCTGAGCATTCATAGCACTTAATTGATTATAGCTGGAACTAATGCTTTGTTTTCTCTGGGAAGATTATTTGAGTAATGGGTATTTTAGCTTAACTCCAAGATGTCTATTTCAATTATAAGACAAGACATGATTGTGCAGCAAAATTCTCTCACTAGAAAATATGTGAAACTATGGTTTTGATGCTGGTATGACCATAACATTGGAAATATTGCTCCAAAATGACCATATAATGATCTTCTAAATTCAGATAGAAAAATATTTAGAACTTTTATACCAGAAGTCATAGTAGTTGAAAACTTGGCAATAACAAATGACCAAAGAAGGGTGAATGGCTCAAAAGGAACTTTAAAAAAGTAAAATATTAGGATTTAACAATTGAAAATCAGAAGTTGTAGAATAATTAAAAAAAGTTTTCCCTGAACTATTGGAGCACTTAGACGTATTTTTGTCAACCATTCAGTTATGTTCAATCCTTGGCTACTTTATGGATCAGCACTTTCTGTGATCCTTTTTTTTTAAGCACTTAATTCATCCTGGTGTCATCCTTTATAATGTCCAGCCAACGGGTACAAAGGTAGCCACTTCTTTTTCCACTGATCCTTTTCAGCATGATTTACTTTTTGAGTGAGTCAGCTTGCTAAAGTACAATAGCCTTTGTTTGGTGATCTTGGCTTTGAGTGATAATTTTAGTGAGATTCGGTCTAGGACTTCTTTCTGATTTCATAGTTCATAGAATATGTAATAGTCATATCCAGCACCATAATTCCAAAAGTTTCCAACCTTCTCCTATCTGCCTGTTTTAGAGTCCACGTTTTACAGTTGTAAATAACAATTGGAAAAATTATTGCATTGACTAATCTGTATTCAGTTGATAGGCTGATATCTTTACTCTTAATTCTAAGACTGCTTAGAATTCTTTCAAGTGCTGATGTCAGGGATGCAGTCACCACATTGGTCAATTTTAAAGATCAGGAAGATCTTTACTGTTTCAATGGTCTCCTTGTGGATCTGCACTCTGACTTGTGTGTTCTCTGAAGTTGTCATTGTCTTTGTTTTCTTGAATTTATGCCGAGTCCAAATTTTTCACTTTCATCTTTTATTCTCGGGATTAGCCACTTTGTTGCTTTACATGAGCTGTGTTGTATCATCTGCATATGGGAGGTTGTTAATATTCCTATCACCAATTTCGACCCTAATGGTAGATTCCTTCAAATTTGCATTTCTCATAACTATTTCTATGTACATGTTGAATAGTGTAGGTGACAGGATACAATTTTGTCAAGTACCTTTTTGAATTCTGAACCATTTTGTGTCTCCATATTCTTTTCTTACAGTGGGTGCCTGATTAGAGTACAATGACTGAATCAGCTAGATGTGGTAAGGTCATTTTCCAAGTTCTTTGAGGCAGTTCTAAATCTTGTCATTGTTGATGGTTTTTGTGCAGTGAATGAAGCATATGTAGACGTCTTTTTGCTAACCCTTTGCTTTTTCCTTCATCCAACATAGATTGGCAATATGACCACGTGTTCCTCTTCCATTATAAAATTCCACTTGTAAATCAGGCAGTTCTCTGTTGGTGGTGGGATTCAAACATTGCTGGATTACCTTCAAGAGATTTTTATTCACATGTAGTATCAAGGCTTTGATTTGGTGGTTGGAACACATGTTTTATTACCTTTTTTGTATTGGGATATTGACCTTTTCCATCTATTTTCCATTCTGACCAGACTTCCATATACTTTGGCATAGCACTATAGTACTTTGTTGGAAGTGGTCTCAGCAATTCTGCAGGAATTCCATCAACTCTTGAAGCTTTGCAGTTAGGCAACTGGATGAGAGCTTGCACTACTTCTTCCTGCATGATATATGCTTTCACTTTTCATCTTATGACTTGGCATTGTTTTTTGTTTGTGTAAAGATATTCTTCATATTCCCATCACATTTCTCTAATTGCTTGTTCTCCTACCCCTAATATCCTCTGATCATAGCCTTTCTTGATTTCACAATTGTTAGTTTGTAAAAAATAAATAGGCTTGTTTAGAATTAGCTACATATTATGGCAGCATTTGAACAATTCTTAAACATTGGGTGAAACTTGAATTGACCCTAAATTACTTATTTCCATTCTATATACTGTACATCTTCCATCAATCTAATTTTCCATCTCTTACATGATCTTTCTCTTTGATCCTCTCTTTGTTTTCTTTCTCATTTCTCAAACTTCCTTTCACATCACTGTCCCTCATCTCCATCCTTCTTTGTCTCAAAGCAAAGGTGAGTCCAGTAAGGTTGGGAAGAATCTATTTGATAAGCATAGGCAATTTTTCTCCCCCTCCCCTTTGAGGCTTAGAGTTTTCAGTTAATAGGAATGAGGGGGAGGGAAAGTTTTGCCTTGTGCTAGTGAATAGACATTTGCCATTCACTACACATATTAGAAATACAAAGCTTCATTTTATAGTGTTCTGGCCAAGCTCATATAATCTACATCAACATTACCTGCTAAGGTCATTCTTTAAATTGATGGCACTCTCTAAGTGGAGTAGCTATGTAATCTGAATTTTTCTGAATCTTCAGCTTCTTTTCAAAAATGAGTGTTTTATGGTACAAAATACATTTTAAGGTTTTATAAAAGTTCTAATGAAAAATGTATAAGTAGCCCTAAAGTGATTTTATTATTAGCTTTTTTATGATGTTCCTCTAGCCTTACAAACTTTCTGTTCCTAACTTTCGGTTTAATTTTGCTTTCTTTAGATGAAGAAGAATTTATAGTCAGTGAATCATTTATAGTTATGGTTTTCTGTTGATATATTCAGTACTTTGATACAGCATATTGGTGCCAAGAAAGAATCAGAAAAATACTTCAGAGATAGTAATGGTAAAATTGTGATAAACTGTAAATCATTTTGTTTATTAATATACATCGCAATGTAAGCTATCTACAAATGTGGATTGAATAAGTTTTACAAGTGTATTTTGTTTATGTGCATTTATGCAGGTATTCAAATATATTTTTGCATGTTTGCAAGAACAGCATAAGAACATTATAAGAATTGGGAATAAAATTTGACTTTATGGTAGTTTTTCTTAGAGTATTTCTCTAGTTAAATGCTTGATAGTAGAGTATAAATGGAGGATAGCTATTAGAGGCATTGATAGTATAAAGTAGATAGAAAGTATGTTAGAATCAATTTCCATTATATGTGGTTATAATCGTTGATGTCATGGGGAAAAAATCAGGAGCACGCATTAAGATCCAGTTAAGCTAATTTATTGCATTTGAAGCAGTGGTGAAATCATTTTTTTTACTACCAGTTCTTTGTGCATGGCTTGGTGGATGTGGCTTGGTGGGCATGGTAGGGGAAGGATACTGCAAAATCCCCATTCCCTCCCCACTCCTGTGGAAAGGATATTGCAAAATCTCCATTCCACTCTGGGGCCAGTCAGAGGTGGTATTTTCCAGTTCTCTGAACTACTCAAAATTTTCGCTACCAGTTCTCCAAAACCTGTCAGAACCTGCTGGATTTCACCCCTGATTTGAAGCCCCCCAAATTTACTTAATTTACTTAAACAATAACTTACTCCCTATAATCCCCAGCCAACGTACCTTGGAGTAACATTGGGCTGTACTTTTTCCTATAAGAAACACCTAAAGAATATGGTGATAAAAATCACTATTAAGAACAATATACTCTAGAAATCATGTGGAATTAAATGAGTAGTGTCATCTCTGACAAGTCTGCCAGTTCGGAGCTGTCAGTTCAGCTGGGGGATGGGGCCCTGAACCCAGGATAACCCATTACCTGTTGTCTTGATACTGCAGAGTGAATGAAACAGCCAATAACCATGTGGCACAATGGGGGCTTGCAGATGTGAATGGAACTGCACCTGGACAACCACTGATGACATCACACCACCCTGGCGCTCAGGAGATGATACAGCAGCTAGCTAGCAGCTGGAGGGGTGGCTGATCACAGGCCTGGTGAGCAAATTAGCTGTGGGCTAACCACTGGCACAGGTTGCATAAAGATGGCGGGGAGCATGGAGCAGGCAGCTTTCACAAATATTACATTTGGCTTTTGCTAGTGTTTATCAATTTGTGCCAGAGGAGAAATAAAGAATTATCTCATAAACCAGGATTGTGTGCTGGGACTCTTTGTAATTCCACTGGAACCTGACAGGTAGCTTCAGCTGCCACCATCAAGTCATCAGCATTAGGGTTGGTCTACTCCACAGCAGAATACTATGCCCCTGTATGGCTTAACAGCTGCCATACTAGTAAGTTAGATGTCAATGACACCATGAGGATTATAAGTGGATGTATTAAAACCACTCCGAGTTGCTGGCTTCCTATTCTGAGCCATATAGCATTGCCAGCTTTATGAAAGAAAGAAACACTTAGTGAGAGAAAGAGAGAAAAAGAATAAATCTCTGCTACTGGTGCATGTTGACCTTCCTCATTTATCAGCCAAAAGACTCAAATCCAAGAAATCCCCAGTGACACTTACAGAATATCTGCCCGACAACTTTAATATTGTTCCCAATGGAAAACCAAATGTATCACTGAATGCCCAGACATAGGAAGACATATAAATGACCCCACAAAATACGTGTCAGGTTTTGAAATACCATGTTAATAATGGACAATCCTGGATAGGATACAGACCACACATGACACCTGCCAGGACTGTCTGTATAAATGGAGCATAGTGTTCTCTGCTCAGTTTAACTATGGGGGTCCCACACATTGTGAATCACATTGTGACTGACTGTAAACTGATAATTAGATTTAACTTCACTTTTCTTAAAGTATTAAGAATCAAAACAACAGTTCTAAAATATGTGACCAAGATGGCACTTTGTAAAGCAAGGGCTGCCAATCACTGTCATTATTAAAACAGTAATGATACTTTAATTGACTGTAGCTTAATTATTTAATAATCTATTTTTGGATATATCAATTGCACACTATAAAAAAAGAAATATAACTTTAAAAATCCTATCAATTTTCTTTTAATAACTTGCAGGAAGGACTAAACTTTCTGATTTTAATACATAATATTATTTCTGTAGAATTATGATATCATAATTGCATCAACAAGTAATTTCTTATTTTTTAAATGCAAGATTACCCAGTATTGTTAAAATTGCTGATTAAAAGACTTTTCCTTATCTGAGAAATAAGGTGATGCTATAGAAGTTTGCATTGGGCCTCTGATATATACAGTATAAAGGCTTATTGTGTTTATTCTTGGATATTGTGATATATGTATTCCTCTAAAATTTAATCTGATCTGGATTAATCTATTAGCAGATCATTTCTTAAATTTTTTATGCCCATTGCCTTGGTTCTGTTAAGGCTATTTTGCTTCTGAGGTAAAATAAAATAATGCAAAGTTTTTAATTAATTAGATTTTTTTATGCAAAGGCATTGGTTAACTATTCCTACCTTGTTCCATTTCAGTATTTTACTAGACAAATTATGTAACAAACCTACATATAGTATACAGTATCTGCCAAAAATCCATTTATAAATGTACATTGATGGTTTGACTGGTTTTTAATGTAAATTTTAGAGACAAACTTCCAGATAATTGATATATCTGAAAAATAATTCATATAAACCACTGAAGTATGATTAGGCACTTTTAATATGCATTGATTCTTTTATTTGATTAGATTAAAGGGAAAAAGTGAAACTTCACATGACTATTTTAAAAATTAAAAGTAATAATGATAATAACACCCCAAACTTAATCATTGTCAATAAGAAAGACAAAACATTCTGGATAGCAGGCATTGTAGTAGTATCTGAAAACAACAAAACATAAAGAACTGGGAGAAAATCACAAAATATAAAGATTTGCAAATAGAATAAGTTCATATTTGAATTTATACTGATATAGTTTGACTCATCAATTTATATCATTATGTGCAGTCTATCATGTTTCTATTCCAAAGCTATCTTGAAGAATTACAATATAAATTTATGAATTTAAATTAAGTGCCCCCAGTGCTGTTCAAATTTAATTCAGAGGACAAAGATCTTCCAAGGTAACAGTGAGGGATTCTTTCACTTTCCCTTCCTGATTATGGAATCCTTCTAGAACAGGGGTGTCAAATTTGCAGCATCACATTGTCATCATGTGATGTTATCCCCTTCACTATAATGGGTGTGGGCATGGCCAATGTGTGATGCATCCGGCCTATGGGCCGTGAGGTTAACACCCCTGTTCTAGAAGCTAGTTGGCAGTGAAATTTCAGCAGCAAATGAAGTTATGTCTGTTCACTCAAGCTTTGTATTATATTTAAGTTTTCCATTTATATTGAATAGGTATTTTGTTATTAAATTTATGCTATATTTTATTGATTTTGTTGATTTGTTATTTTTTGATGTTTGTATCTTAATCTGAGATCCAATAGCACTTAGACTTATATACCACTTTACAGTGCTTTACAGCCCTCTTTAAGCAGTTTTACAGAGTCAGCATATTGTACCCAACAATTTGGGTCCTCATTTTACCCACTTCGGAAGGATGAAAGGTTGAGTCAGCCTTGAGCCTGGTGGGTTTTGAACTGCCAAATTGCAGGCAGACAGCAAAAGTAGCCTACAGTAATGCACTGTGCCACCAAGGCTCAGTGTATAGTGTTTATACACTATTTATAATGTATAAAATTATACATTCAAATTTGTGGCATATATTGGAGGAAATGATAGACCTCGGATTTTGCTATTAAGTAAGGATATGCATTTTTTCTTTTGTTAACAAAATAGAAAGTAGATGTTTCCAGGTCAGGTAGAGGAAATGAGGTGGAACAAGGGAGTTTCTGAACTCTGGGAAATTAAACAACAGAATTACCCATTACAACCACAAGGCAATAATTTAAAGTAATCATTATCATACCCTGCAAAAATAAAATAAATAAAATGACAAATAATAAAATAAAATCCAGTTCTGAAGCATTATTTGAGTGGTATTTCTGTGTATTTAACCCTGTTTATGATTTTAGAATATCCATCTTTAATTTAATCAATCTCAGAATGAAGTAATGCTATTCTTCCAAAATATTGCTTTATACTGTACAGAAAGAACATCATTCTTTTCATTCTTCTCAATCAAATCTTATGTACATAATAGCTTTGTACATTATAATCTTTATTTAAGAATTTCCCAGATCATGAAACCTGATAGTTTTGTTTTTTAAATTTCATGAGATATTTTAGTGTCAAATTTGCTGTGTTTTAGTGAGGTTTTTGTGTGTTTGTTTGTTTGTTTGTTTTGCCCTTAGTATCTCACAGGATCTAATTAAGTTGTCCTGAAACTCTAGGGTTCTATGGAACATAGTCTGAACAACACTTGTCTAAATCCTTGTTTCTTCTCTTGAATTTCAACACTTCCCAGTTTGCATTTCATTGTAGCAGAACACTATTTGCATTCATAAGATTTGCTCTGCAAATGATGTAATAGCTCCTGCCTACCTTATATTATACTTATATTATCCAGGCTTATGTCCAAGAATGAAAGAAATGTGCATTAATTGTTTACATGGAATGTACATTAAATGTTTACATGAAAAGTAATCTTATACAAACATCGGCTGCAGATTAATTGTTAGATTTTAGGATAATGCAACTTTCTTTTTAAACAAGGGTAGATAACATAACTGCATGCAAAGCTGAAATAAATTCTTCAAATCGCCTGGAGCTCTTCCAATTTCAGTTCCAAATTTCAGCAATATGACTGTTGAAAATTCATGCAGCAGTTATTTTCTATTTGAAGTGGGAAATACTGCAAGTCCTAAAATAATAAGTGTGACTTTAATGGCACTGACTCTATAGCATCTCTCAACTTACTAACTACAGGGGGCATTGGAGTGTATTTAGACAATTATGGGTTGACACTCTGTCCTATTTTATATATCATTCTCCTTACTTTATGATATTGCAAGTCTCAGCATTTGTTTCCACACAGACAGAGTGGAAAATATGGTGTTTACTCTAATTCTAGTAGCACATTATTAGCTAGATGTTATGGCCTGACTATCTCTAATGTATTTCCTTAATGCATCTCATTTCCATTATATTTATATGTATGTATGTATATGTGTGTGTATATATATATATATATATATACATAAATACACACACACACACACTATTAATTACTAATCATTTGTCAGGCCCACAACCATATTTCAGGTTAGTTTTTTTTTGTCAGCAATATTTATGCACATATAGAATTGTTTTCCTTCTCTAACAATCAGATGGGAATTTTCAGTTCCCCATAATATAATCTTCCCGCTTTGCATTAACTCCTGACTATAAAATGGTTCTCCAACTCTGTTTTTTCCCCTCAAAAAGTCTATTGTACATTGCCTATCAAGCCCTAATCTAGCACAATCATTTTTTTACATTCATGTGAAAAATATGGAAATTGTATTTTTTTAGAATTAATTGTCTCATTGATTTTAGATATTTTATTAAAATATTCTTTTTGTAAAATTTTCTTGATTTTGTCCTTGACTTTTTCTTTGCAAAAGCATAAAGATTTTTTATATGTTTCTGAACATTTTGCCATTTTTTTCAAGTTTGTGCTTATTTTTTCTGAGAACGTCTTTTACGTTCTTACGTTTATGTTTTTATGTTCAATAAATAAGCAAGTGAGAAACCTATATTTCTGTATCTTCAAATCCCAGGTCTTTTGTAATCTGAAACTTGCAATATCTGAGACATCCAGCACACATGGAGGACTAACATAATCACCCATTACTATCTGGATCAATGGCAGGAGCATCAAGATCCTTCCCATCTTTCAACTGAGCTAGAACCTTCTTCTACTCACCTCAGTGTCCTGCTTGGTGGTAAACTTGGTACAAAACTGTCTTTCAACAATTCATTACTAATAATTTATTCTTGGTTGCTTATATACACTAATAAGATATTGGAATTTGTATATTTAGATCAGGGACCATTCATGTCACCCCTATTTTCTAAACCTTAGTAGTTGAGAATATTCTTTTTTCGTGTTACAGTATGTTTTCTTCCAGTATTTCAAGTCTGTTAGAAGTATATGCTAGTCAAGAAAGTGGAACCTCTCAGCACTATTGCACATATTTGAGCTCTCCTCTTTTTCACTGCATGATTATAAGAGCCACTCCATTACTGAAGTATCTCTATGGCTTTATTCTCAGACTATTCGGTTAAAAGGAATGGGGACAGAACTTCAGAAAGGAAATAACTATTGCACATTTTGTCTCTTCTGGAATAATTTTTTCTACGCAATCTTAGCAAAGCAGAATATAAACTATATATTCTATAAATTTCCATGCCATACTAGATGCATTTGGATTAGCAAAAATCAGAGCCATTTCAGTTTTAGATGGATTCATAAATCACATTGCTTGGTAATTTTTAAAGAAGCAAGGAAATTCACATTGCTCTTCATTCCCAGTTTTTCACAATTTATGTATTTTACTACAGCTTTTGTTGCCCTTTTATAACATCCAAAATCTAATTTCAATAGTGAGAGTAAAATTAAAAGTATGCATGTGTGGGGAGGGTATTACCTTTATCATTTTGAATTCCTAGGGGGGAAAAACAATCTATTAATAGAACAAGCAATAGCATGGCATAGAAATATAGCTAGGCTTCTAGTTCACTTTATTTCTACATTGTACACCATATATATGCAACAAAATATATTAGGTATTTTGTTGCATATTAGCTTATATGCCATATCAAAGTACAAAGTTCAAATACATATTACCAATAAAATTTTAAATAAACAATTTAAAATAAAGGTAGGATAAAATACAATAGTTATAGAATAAAATACAATAATTTAATACATAAATATGTAAAACAGAATAAAATAACATTAAATTATATTTCTGTATCACCTTGTAATTTACCCCAATCAGGCTCATGTATGCCGACCTGAGTAGGATCATTTTAGTCAGAAATTGTGCTATATTAAATGCTGTTTTCAGATTCTGGACACACATGAGGTATGTTGGTTTAATATGGGCCTCCCACTGGGTCATATGTTTAATACGTGGATCAAGGTACTTATCTCTCCCCACCTTATATAAACAGCAATCGAATAATATATGACTCAGATTTTCTACCTCTTCAGCTCAAGAGATACATGTATGTTCATTGTATGGGATGGAATGGAATCTCCCAAATCTAACCATTGTATCAAGCTGTTTGAATCTTTCTTGAGTAAATGTCTTCCTGAGATGTTTTGGCAATTGTAATTTTAAATAGTTGTCCATTTGGAAGGTGCATTTATATTTGCTCAGCCATTTCAGGCTACCAGCCTTACTAAGGCATTTTTACCATAAAGGCCTTTTTAAATGTACAAACTTTGTACAAACTTTGTACACAAACATTTTCAAAAATGAACATTTGGTTAAGAAAAAAATCAGCTTATATTATGAAGATTAATTACACTTTTATTATAATATGTAGCAATTTTGCTTAATTTGGGAACAATCCTAATGAATATTTATTTCATACATACTGAATGTTAAAAGTTAATATTATAATGTTCTCTACTTTTTCAAAATGAATCTGACCTTAATTCAATAGTCAGAATAATAAAATAAGTCCTTCATAGGGCAGTGGATTACACGAAATAAGCACTTTGATTGTGAATTGACAAGAAATACAATGACACAGTGCCATCATAAAAAATACCTATATTTATTCCTAGAAATCAAGGGATGAAAGAGAATCGTGCTGATAAATATATGCATTTAAATATCTCTGAACTACTGAAAATAATTTAATGTCACACTAAGATATGCATGCAAAATAAAGTTTTACAACCAATATTAAAGTGCAGGTGTCTACAATGCATGCAAATTAAAGTTTTACAACAAATAAGACCATCCTGTGTTGAAAAAAATCTCACACTGAAAACATATTCAAGAAACACATATGCAAATAGAGAGTGTTCTACCTTGTGCAACATATAGTATATCAGAAAAGATAAGCCATCAATAGATACAAAATGAAATCACTGGAAAATATCGTAAAATAAAGTAGATACAAAAGATTGTCATAATAGCAAGCACTGCTTTGAAACTTACACTTTTGATAGTTTAAAAAAACCTGTTTATAAGTTTGCAATTATCAAAAGTATGAGATATGAATAGACAATAAACAAGAAATAGAAGCAAATGTCAACAGGTACCAGATACACATTTTATTTTGCTGATAGCAAGACTGTTAATACTTTTCATGTATTCAAAATCATGTTTATACTTTTATCTGTTATCTTATATATGCTTGACAAAATAAATAAATAAAATGAAAATAAATGTTCAGTAAGAAATCTGTCATAGTTGATTTTCTGCATGAAGCATTATAGATGCATACTGCACAGATGGTTGTTTCTGGTTCAGATCCAATGATGTCATGGTTTTGACCAGTTTCTTGGGGCATGAACTATTTTTCTTTTTAAAAACTATTTTGACTTTACAACAGATCTTCACACTCTATAACAATGCATTTTTGAAAGTGACTTGTATTTAGAGTACTGCCATCAACTAAATTTCCATATGTCCATTCATAAATCCACTAATTTTCCCACCAAAAGATAAATAAGTCACATAAAATGTTTTATGGAATAATGTGCAGATAATCACATAGCAAAGTTTATAATAGCAATCTGTTATAAAGAATAAATACAAGTTGCTTTATATATTTCCACATATATACTGTAATATAGATGTTTTTGCCTGTAAGATATAATATATTTGAGAGGTCTTTAGTGCTGCCAGCAAAGGAACACTTTTCTAAGTTTGTGATGATAGCCTGCCCATCTTAGACTAGACTTCTGCTTTGTAAAAGCTCTCATGAATTTGAAGAGGAAAGATTTGTTATGGCAATCAAAGCTGGTTGTCTTGATTTGTGCATTCCTTGCTTCCTTTCATATTGTGTGTCATATGCTTGCATTTGTGTGTAATTTATGCAAAGAAGTTTCTTTCTGTAGTGTATTTGAATATAAAACATTTTTATAGAGGACAAAAGTGGGGGGAAAAGATAGGAAGGGGAAAGGCTAAAAGATGAAAATTGTACCTCGAAATGATGCAGCAGCAGGATCTCAGAAGGAAATTGCAGCACTTAAATCTCTCCATCCTAGCAAATTTGACAGAATTGTAGAAGACACACAGATGTTATCAAGTGATGATTGTGCTATTAAACAAAGGGACAGAAAATATTGAGAATGAATCAGAGAGAGAAAAAGAGAAGGAGATTGATGTAAAGAGGTTGAAGTAAGAAGCAAGATGATTAAAGTAGGGACCTTAAGATAAATAGAGCAGAAAATGGGATAACCAGGCCAAATGATTGTCTAACACTAATAGCAATTACATTTGTATTGAAATGAGACTGTACTTCTAAATTAGAAATAAAAAGCAGCAAATAATCTTTAAATTGCATTTGGCCTAAAGAATCTTTGCATATTTAGATATTTGCATTTATCTACTTTGCCATTTACAATTAGTGAAGCCTGCAGAAAAATTATAAAGGACTTGTGAGGCATTGATGGTGTAATACTTGGCTGCATCTTGTAGTATATCATCAAAGTATCTGGTTCTATCAGTGTCCTAGATCTTTACTTTATCAAATCAAAATGGTTCCCCTGAGCAAACAGTGCTATACTGATTTATTATATCAGCTGATGGGTTTGACCTTTATTACTTTTCAAGAATCTAAGAATGAAGTCCAGTTAATATTTTCATATGCAATTGAAATAAAATGTGGTTTGCCCAGTGAAAGCAGCTAGTGAACTGTATTCCAAGTTTATTTTAAAAAGCTGTTAGAGATTCATCAATTGCTAGAAAAGCATCTGCATTTAGGAAAGTGATTATATAAAAAGTCTTTCAGACAATATAAATGTTAAGAAGCCAAGTATTCCTTTATTTTTTACTAAACTTTGGAAAAAGAAAATGCGTAGGTGTGGCTGTCACTTTTCTCTATAAGATAGCTGTTAATTGTATTCTGCATTAAGAGAGTACCAAATACAATTAAATGAAATCTTGGTTATATTTGTGTTTCACTTGTTTAATATTGGTACCCTGATTAACATCACAAGGTAAAAGGTAAAGGGATAGTTATGTAGGAATTTTTTTTACAGCTCTTAAAGTATGTTGTTTGAAGCAATTGTGTCTTTTATTAAAAGAGTTATATTTCATAGTTTCAGGATGCTATGAACTCTTTAGCTTTTGTTTATTTATTTTATGTGTTTATTATTAATTAATTATTATGAAGCAGTAACATTTAGACAGTAATTTAAATCTAAATCCATCTGTAGGTGGAAATTCTAGGCAAGGACAATTATGCCAACTAACATTAATGTTGAAGATATCATCAAACTAATAAAGTCATTCTGTTTTTTTCTCTGTTTCCTAATCTGTATTCCTCTTTAAAATCAGGTATTTGCTGATAATATCAACTTTTTTTTAAAAAAAAGTTGCTATAATTATTTTTATCAAACTTTTTATCAAAACTCAAATTGCCCAAAGAGCTGCTGAGGATAATTCTACAGAGAAATTATTGAGTCTGTCATCTGCACCTCCATAACTGTCTGGTTTGGTTCTTGTTACGTCCCCTTGCCGGCAGCCAAGAGAACGTCTGACATCACCAGTTACTAGGGCTGATGATTGGCTGAGGCGTTCTGTGTAGCTGGAGGGAAAATCCTCCAGCTGGGATTGGTTAAGGCGTTTGACAGCCGAGTGTATAAATAGCTG
>JANHFT010001626.1:94707-114185 GCA_032467955.1 Pseudoxenodon macrops
ACCAGTACGGCGAACCAGGCCACATGTCCGGTAACGGTTCTATCGAACCGGACCGAACCGGGAGCATTTCACCCCTGTTCTGATCACTCCCATTTGGGAGTAAGTGGTGAGAATAAAAATGTAAATATTGATTTATATGTGTGAGTTTTCTGTATAATTAAATGATGTGGCTTCTGTCTTCCTTAATATATACTGCACAATGCAAGATAATTTGGATCTTGAAGAAAAAAACCAAGAAAGTTCAGTTGCCTTTTGAAAATAACTTTGGGGCCTGGATCTAGTTTCACACATGTATTTTATTTTTTAATTTATTTTAATTAATTAATTTGTTTATTTTTGTCAAGCATATAGATTAAAGAAAAACATGATTGTGACTATATAACATGGTTATGAATACATGAGATGGTTATGAATACATGCGGACATTTAGGACAGGGACAGTAGGCACATTGGTGTGCTTATGCAACCCCTTACAGAACTCTTAGGAATGAAGTCAACAGTAGACAGTCTAAGGTTAAAGTTTTGGGGGTTTGGAGAAGAACCACAGAGTCAGGTTGTACATTCCAGGCATTGACCACTCTGTTGCTTAAGTCGTATTTTCTACAACTGAGTTTGGAGCGGTTTACCTTAATACCTTGTATTAGTGTGTGCTTGTGTCTTGTTGCGGTTGAAGCTGAAGTAGTCATTGACAGGTAGGACATTGTAGCAGATAATTTTATGTACTATACTTAGGTCAGACTGAAGGTGGCATAGTTCTAAGTTGTCTTATCTGATAAAGGTCTTACCTGACAAAATCTTGCCTGATAAATAAATAGTGCATTTCTACCTGTAGGAACAGGGGTGGGTTCTAAATTTTTTACTACTGACTCTGTGGGTGTGGCTAGGAGGGGAGGCATGTGACCAAGTAGGTGTGGTCAACTTGACCTCACTCACGCATACGGCCATTTAGTCATATACCCCCCCCACTTAGCCATGGCCACAGAATCGCCAAAAATGTACATTTTGCTGGCTACCAGGCTGGCAAAGAAGCCTCACCTTCTACCTCAGCGCCAGCAGGAGCGGGCTGCCAGCGCGGAAGGCCCGTCAGAGGCAGACACCACCCAGGTGAGCCGCTCCCCGCTTCAGGCCCATGCACCCCCCAACTAGCCATGGCAAAAATTTCAAAGAAGCCTCACTTTCGCCGCTGCTGCTGCTGCAGCTTCTAGCGCCGAATGGCCCATGCCCCGCTATGCACACATACACACACATACACTGCTTGTCCTGGCAGCACCCCGCCAGTAGCAGCAAAGTGAGGGAAGGAGAGGGACCTGAGAGCAGGCACGGCACATCTGAGCGAGTGACGACTGGGAGCGGGTGGGGGGAGCGAGCGCTGGAGGTGTCATCCAGGCTACTTTTCCGAACTACTCCCTAAGATTACTACCTACTCGGTAGAACCAGATAGAACCAGTAGGAACCCACCTCTGGTATTCATTTGTATTGAACTTTATTGTTATACTGTAGGATTTTAGAAAAACTTTAAAATTCATTAATTTCAAGAAGATTATGATTAGTTTATTATTTTGTTTTGATCTGATTTCATCTCCTTTACTATGTTTATGCGTAAACTATTTAGAAATGTTTAGATATATTGTTTGTTATGTAAATAGAAGTAGAAACATAGAAAATTATGTCAGAAAATAGTAGCAACAGTCTCTTGGATCAGTATAATGATATATATTTATAAACATTTCTATATTCTGCAGATATCCTGAAGTAACAAGCAGGGGATCTAAAGCACAAGAAATTAAATCCAAATTTTGATAAGCCAAAGAGATAGGTTTTAATTGTATCCTAAATTCTTTCAGGAATTTAGTAGCAATTACATGTTTGAATAGGCAGTCTATCATTTTAGCAGATTTACTATTGCTGACAGACATAGATATTTAAATTAAAAAAGTGGGAGCTAAAGAAACTAGCTATGTTTCCTTTGAAGGCAAACAATTGAGGGTAACTATAGAACTGCTGGTATACATTACCTGAATTCTGCTAGCTTAATTATATGCTTAATCAGTCTTTCAAAGAAACTGATGTATTTCTACCCTTGTTATGCTAACAAAAAAGGATTCTTCATTCCCTATGTTGTCTGTTCAATCCTGACAGCTTACAACACACACAAAAGAGAAATTTTAATTGATCTTTTAGCTGTGAAACACCATTATGAAGCTCAGTGCATCCCTAATCTTCATTTCCATTTGCATTATACTATAGCTGCTCAACTAGATAAGGAATACATTCTTCAGTTATTGCCTCCTCATTGAGTAGATAAATCAAGTAAGGGAAGAAGTGAGCAAGTTAGAAAAATCAAGATTTCATGATTTGGTTACTGTCCCTCCTTCTGACCTTGTCTTTGAAATCACGTTTCTGCTTTTACATTTATGAAAATGGAATTTATATCTGGTGAAGGAAAAACCAATTGTAAAGCAGATGAAAAGTAGGAAGATCTTCTCTTTCTCGCTCCCTATGACCTATAGGCTATTTGTCCTTATAATTATTTTAAAATTTAAACCCTAAGTAGCAGCCAGATGCTTAGTCTACAATTCAGTTGGTTACATATAGCACTTCTAGCTCTCTCTCACCAGCAGTAGGTACCCTCAGGCCCCGAGGCAATTTTGTAAGTAAGTGCTTCTTTGACCTAGTACCCCTTCTCCACATCACTGTGTTATTTTAAGGCACTAGCAGGGAGAAAAGTTTAGTCCCTGCTGTTGTCCTGGCTATGCTAGAAAAAAAGAAGAAGAAATTCAGGGTAGCTTATAAAACAGTAGTACAAACAATTGTTTTAATTTAAGCAATGTTTAAAACTGTATTTCTTAAAACATCCACACAAATTGAAACCAGAGTACTTTGTAATACTCTGTGTAAGGAGGGTTTGTTTCAAGACTGAAACATTTTAATTGTCCATTTTCACGTGTAAAATTAAAAATCAATGATATACTGTCAACCTTTTCTATTTGAAGCCAGAATTATATGTATTCAATCAATTTGTTCTGTCAAAATTACATATTCCCTTCGGATTCAAAATAATGTTAAAATATAAAGCTGCTTAAAAGATTGTGTTTTGTTTTAAGCAAGGAACATTGGAATGATTATTTCTGGCCAGAAATGTTTTGAATGTCTTACACATCCCTAGATTTACAGACAGTTATATCTTTCATTGTTTGATCGTTACTTCGGTGGTCTTCAGTCTGTCTTGTATCCCATTCATCAACTAAATCCAAAAGGTAGACATCAAGAAACATTATCTTTTTTTTAAAAAAGAAGTAGTATTTCCCTATTTTTCTTTTTTCCAGACCAATAATTGTGCCTCTCTAAAAATGGTATTGTCCTGGCAAAATGCCTTCCTCTCATAAAATATAGTGAAATGTGTCAGTCTTCAGCAGCAAGTTTAATGAAGAAATATTAATTATATGTGACTAATTAGTCTAGATCATGGGTATCCAATCTTTTGGCTTGCCTGGGCTGCATTGAGTGAAAAGAAATTTGTTTGGGCCATATATAAAATAACCTGTATAATATAGTTAATGTATATAACTAACAAACTTATTTTAAAAGTTTATGTTCTTGTGGGGCCACATTACTAGCTGCCAAGTTCACATGCAGCCTGTGGGCTGCAGGTTGGACATGCTGGACTAGACAGATAGATGTCAGAAGGTATACCCAATAAAGCTGTTAAAGTTGCATGGAACAAAGAAAAGCTGTGATAGCAGTCCAGATAAATTGCTTGCTTTGCAGCATCCTTCTCTCACCTCATATTTAAGAAGGTCAAATTTCTATGCCAGTAGCAAATCTTTATGACACCAGCAAGCCTCACATTTTAACATCCTCTTGGTATCCACAGGAAGCTTTGATATGTAGGTCAGCTGTTCTTTAGTTTTGCTGATTTTTATCAAAGATAAAAGATAATAAAATCCACTCAGACTTTCTCTTGTTTAGAAAAAGAGTGTCATACTGTTACAATAATATGAAGGGATACTTTATAGGCTATCTGTGTCTTTGATAAGCTAATACCTATGCATTATTTACTTGGTATCCATGCCTATTGATTTACTTAGTTTCCATGTCTACAATGTCCTGATTGCAATGGTTTGTGTCCTTTCTAATATGAGGAACCAAGTGCTCCTAGTTCTAAAAATATAAAAATTTTAGTTCTCTATATCTATGATTTTAAACAATTAGCCTTTGATTCTTAGAATATGATGTAATGTTATCACATTACATCATATTCTAAGAATTCTATGTAACAATGACAAAGATAACATTACATCATATTCTAAGAATCCTATGTAACACTGATGTTGCTCTGAAATCAGAGCTCTTGGCTTTATTTGTTGGAAGCTAGCTGAGAACCATATATTTTGCGTACATCTATATCTATATCTCTATCTCTCTATCTCTCTATCTCTCTATATATATCTTTCTATCTTCCCCTTCTCTCTCTTTTTATATATATATATAAAAGCAATGCTCCTAGAAGCACCAAACTCAAAGCACCTGAAGATGACGAATGAGATTTTGTCGAAATGTCGTCACCAAGACACCTCTAATTCTACGTGGGAGAAAACCCGAAAAACAGAAGACCTACATACAGGCACCCGTGAAAACCTCAGAAAACACACACACACACACACACACATATATATATAAAAACTAGAATATATGATGCCTGCACAGAATATATTCCAGATATTCCAGATATTCAAATTAGTTTTATAAAAAGCCACAAAACAAGCTAAGGGGCAATACTGGTTATCCAGGCTGAATAATTAAGAAAGCCTAAAAATACAAAATGAAGTTAATATGTACTTTATGAATGATAAAAAAAATCCTTGATTGTATTGACTGTATTGAGCTTAGAAAAACAAGACTCCCAGAATATCTCATTGCCCTCATACAGGTCATATATAAAATAACCTGTATAATATAGTTAATGTATATAACTAACAAACTTATTTTAAAAGTTTATGTTCTTGTGGGGCCACATTAGGTCAGGAACATGCAATCCACACAGAACATAGTAAACAAACTAGTACATAGTAAAACAAACTGATCCTAGATTGGGAATGGAGTGGTAATAAGATGCTGTATATTCTTATATATTTAATATAGTTGGAGGAACCTTAGAATGAAAAATATGAGTGTGGTTTTAAAATTAGAAGAAGACTTAATAGCCTGTGCTATGCTGATGACACTACTCTGGTGATTGAATTACTGAGAATCAAGTGAAGAAGTTAAGAAACTAAGATTAGATATAAAGAAAACTTAACTAATTGCAAGAGGGACAACAATCAGTCTTAGAATTGACAGTGCATATACTGAAGTGGTGGATATCTTCTGCCTTTTAGAATTAATTATCAATAATAATAAAGGAGCAGAAGCATCTCTCCCATATCTTCATTCAAGCAATAAAATGTTTAATACTATAAGACTTAGGTTTTATCTTTCAGGCAAAATCTCTCAATATATTGTATATCTCCAAATTGATTAAGTATTTTTACAATTCATTCTTTTCTTTATATTTTTGTTTCTAGAATCTTTCCAGATTTATGTAACTGATATTCCTCATGTCTTTTTACCTGTATTTTTACAGATCAGAAAGTTTGGCAGTTTAGAGATTCGAATCCCTAGTGCCACATAACAGAGTGAGCTCCCGTTACCTGTCCCAGTTTCTGCCAACCTAGCAGTTTGAAAGCATGTAAAAATGCAAGTATAAAAATAAGAACCACTTTTGGTGGGAAGGTAACAGTGTTCCGTGCGCCTTTAGTCATGCTGGCCACATGACCACGGAGACGTCTTTGGACAGTGCTGGCTCTTCGGCTTTGAAACAGAGATAAGCACTGCCACCTAGAGTTGGGAGCGAGTAGCACATATGTTGAGGGGAACCTTTACCTTTACTCCATGTAGGACTTTAGATATAAGTTAACTACTGTAGATACTGGGGATTTAAACTTCTTCAAAATAAAGACATATTTATTTCTCATGTTTTTGTCATTCTCAAGATTTGATCTTGTCTCTTCATCTTGTTCAACATAATTTCAAAATAAACATGCTCTTGTTTTACTGAAAAAGTAAAACTCCAAAGGAAGAGTTGACTAATTCTTTCTTTTCTTTGTTACCGTTAGCATTTTGCTTCTTAATTAAGCAATAGGGGATGCTGATACTTAGAAATGTTCTTACTAAATTAGAGAAATATGCTCAAAATAACAGTATAAAATTAAACAGAAAAATGCAAAGTTGTCTAAAAAGATGAACAGTGTCAGAAAATTAGAATTAGCAATTATCTGCATTTATTGCATCCCTACATTTCCACCTGGCAGATGTGTTCAGACCCTTATAAACTCCTATGTGAGCAAACTGCCATATTCTTATTTGGAATTATTTCAAGCTTCTGGAATCCAAAGAAATGAATAGACTCCTATGCCACCTAAGCCTGAAACATACACATTGGATTTATACCACTTCTTGTTTCTTTTGAATCTAGACAAAATATCAAAGTTATAAATATTTATTTTGGAAAAGGATAATTCTGTCTGTTTTGAAAAAGGTGGTTCTGCATTGTTTCTTCAAGAAGCCATATCTGGATTCAGTTATGTTTGACAACGTCTACCTTGTCTTCAGCATTCCTGGGAAGATAGTTAGGTAATCAACTATAGAAGAAATATATTATCCAGATCCTTTTTTAGTCTAGTCAGTCACCAGAGATTGAAAGCATATTAAAATTAATCAACTTTATTTAAGGAATTGCAGTAAGATATATAAGAGACTTTTAACAAGCCCACTTTTGATGGTCACACCAAATGGAAATGTGACAGAACAGCAGTTTTATATGTGAATGTAATCACAGTATTATCCAATTACATATAAATGTATGCATAAGAATATGAGAATTGATAAGATAAAACATAGGAAGATAAAATGTTCATAAAATCTATGAACTCCCTACTAAGGAACCATACATCACTATTTGCATAGGTTTTATCAGATTGTTTTAGATAGTCCTAAAATTATAACATTCTCAGCTTCACTACTTTCATTCAGATCAGTTGGGTCATAGCATAATTATGTTTTGTTCATATTCATTTTTTATTGCTTTAGTGTATTGTGAGCTATCCAGAATTGCATCTGCAAGATGATTGGCCATATAAATCGAATCAAACAAACAAAAATGCAAAAACGGGAAATAGAATGATAAGGACAGAGATCACAGATTGAATGGGTGAATAAAATAAATACTTTAACATGTGTGGCAATGTATATGTGTTTTTTTCTGCCATCCCTTTGATAATAGGCCAAGTCAGAAAACAGGCTTCACAAAGAGTAATGGGACTCTGCTTTATTGTTGCAGGGTATGATAATAGAATCTTGAAATCTCAGCAGAATTTCTCTCTTCCTTCCTTTTGTACCAAAGAGAATTGAGGCATGGCAATCCTGGATTTCTTTCTTATCTCTTTTTTATTATTTTAGGGCTAAACTGATTTTATGTGTCCATTTTTAAATTCTTCTCAAGTTATTCCTGTATTGTTTTATATTATTCCCCAGAACATTTGGATTTGTTACTAACAGGTAATATTCAATAAGATATGCATGAAGA
This sequence comes from Pseudoxenodon macrops, assembly GCA_032467955.1. Lineage (NCBI taxonomy): Eukaryota > Metazoa > Chordata > Lepidosauria > Squamata > Pseudoxenodontidae > Pseudoxenodon > Pseudoxenodon macrops. The sequence continues at coordinate 102,332 of JANHFT010001626.1, forward strand.
ATAAAATTGCCTCTGATAAACTCCTATATCATCTCGACATCTTCAACTTATGATCAACCAGCTATGCTAAGAAACTCTTTTCTCCAGATGAATCTGCATTAAATAGAAATGTTAATCTTGTTTGGATTCAATGATCTGTGGCAGAAATTTTGTTTTGTTTTTAAGTGTAAAGTGCAAATTATTGGTCTGGAATGGTTGAAATTGAAAACATTTTTCCTGATGGTGAACTTTGTAATTATTCTCAATATCCAACAACTTTATTTGGATAGGTTTACTTTCCAAACTATTTTCACTAATTGGTGACTAGGAGAAAGAAAATGATGTACCTCTAAAAGAGGCATTAATTATGTCTAACATTGCATATTTATAGATATATGTGCTTTAGAGCAGGGCTTCCACATTTGTATCTGTGTTTCTCACTATGTCAAACTGTATAGAAGAAATAGAGTTAGGAACATTTTTCTTAAAGCCTTGATCTTCACTTATCCTATTCATTGCAGTAGTTTCTCCTAATTATATAAATGTATACTATTAAGTACCATCCTTCCATGTTTCCAGTGAGAACCAGAGGGATAATGGCAAGATGCAAATACAGCAACTAAACAGGATTCAAATCCCACTTTCATTCTTCTCTCACCATGATTTATGTTCGTGCCAAAACCAAGGTATTAAAAATTTGATGGATCACTGTACAGAGCAAACAGCAAACTCCACCAAGGTACAACTACTGTATGGATGACATGGGATATTGCAGCCTTGCCACCTGGTATGAAAAAGAACTCCCAAGAGCGGAGATGACATGGCAGTTTCCAAAATAATAGTTTAAAAAAAACCTAGTCTCTCCTGCAACTCCCAAAGAAATACAGCAAAAATATTATTGAAGCTACAGTTTGTATACAAACACATATACACATATATGTACAACAATATAATTGCACATAAGCATATGAAAAATGAATAAAAAACGACTGCTAAGAAAGGAGGAAAAGTTATCTGCATGTTTTTGTATGTATCCATTTATAATATATATATTCTCAGATTACTATTGGGAAGCAAGATGCATAGATATCCATTTCACTTCTCAGTTTACTAAATGAAAAAGGACAAAATCAATACCAAAGAAATTGCATTTCCAGCTTCAAAGTATTGTGAACAATGAAGGGAAAATAAATGTGTAACAACTGTCAAAAAGTAAGCACTTGGTGATCGCTTCTTGATACGTAGGATTGTATTTTGCATTGATGATTTATAAAGAAAATGATGTGACTAGTGCAGTGGACAATAAGAGAGTTTAGATCTGAAGGAAGTAACAGAATCTTTTTCTCATGGAATTTCAATCATATACAATTAACTTCTGTATGAATATAAGATATCTCATATTTCATAATATAAACCTATGACACTTTCAAAATACAGTTTTCTGTCTGCTCTCCACAATACATTTGGGTATTACATTGTTAGATTGTTTTTACCATGTATGTTTTATTACTCTAGGAATTAAATTGTAAACTGCAATGAATCCATTAGGAATCGCAAACATACACATTTATATAAAAACAACAAAACAACAATAACAACCATGGTCATGTTCTAACCAAAATGTTAACAGAACAATTTGTGCAGAAGATCTATATGTTTTTCAGCTTCACCAAACAAAATAGACAAGTTAAAAGATGGGTTGTATTTTTATTTGCCTTACCTACTTTTTCTCTTTATTAAATTCACTACTTCATTTAGTTTCTGGAATGATATATTCCTCTCTGTTGTATGTTATGAATAAGCTGTGAATTAATTGCAACTAAAATGTATGTAATCTTTTCCAGGCATGCTCCTATCACATATTCTGTTGATTGTATGAGTTGTAGAACATATGCAACTAGTAGCAAGGTTTCTACCATTGATAAAGGGATGACCTTCCAATGCTATTTATTATTTATAAGAATCTTGCCTTTGGCAATATATAGTTGTTCTGTTATATTCCTAGAATTAGACTAGTCACTTTAATGATGCCATTTAAGATCTAAATGTTCTAATTTATTGCATGCATACTAAACTGTTGTAGTTATTTTACAAATGATATGATTTCCCATAATTTTGTTAGGTTGCTTTTTTTCAGATCCATTCAATCTGTCATCTACTGTTGCTACATTTTCAAGCTATAATTATCTCATCTGGTATTCTAAAACATTATCAAAATTAAACACTGTTTAGCAAGCAAGTGTATTGACAAACATATTCTGATACAGAAAACAAAAAGGAATCTTGACTATATGATGATAAATGTAAAATCATGGTCTGGAAAGAGTCATGTCAACTGTTAAGTCCAACATTATACTCGATGCCAAAATTCAGAATAATATATCAGAATATATATATATATATATATAAGAATAATATATCAGAATATATCTATCTAACTTTGACTTGAACAAATCCAGTGAAAATGGGCCAACCAACTCTCTGAATTGATTTTGCTGTCAAACAGCTCTTATTGCTGGAAGATAGACATAAAGATGTAGACATATATATTTCAGTTAGAATGTTTCTTTTTCTAAATTATAGAAATTATGTGGCTCTAATAAAAGGAGTACAACTGCTTTCCTGTGACATGCTTAAAGGGATTCAAGAGTTTTATTTTATTACTGCCTTACCTCTTTTAAGGAATCATGTTTTGTAAGATCCAGAAATCTTCATATTCATCTATCTTACATTTGGTCATTTCATTTAGTCTTTTGGTGTCTTTAACCACATGTAATATTGATAGTAAAGTTATGAATAAACTGAAATATTCCTTCTTATAGGCTAGAAACTAGCATTCTATTAATGCAATCCGAAATTGCTTTCCTATGTTTCATTTTACCTATCTTTTATGAATCTTAAATTTTAATCCAACCTTTTCATATTGCTATTAATAATTGTTCAGTTGGGAAAAATAATGTCATTAAAAAAACAGCACCAAGATTGGATTGGGAAGATTTTCTTTGTTACAGTTTGGTTGTGATGTCTTTGCTGAATGGTTGACATTCTGTTTGTTTCTTAATTTTTGGCCTCTTATTTTGAGCATTTCTAAGGAATCTTTTAAGTTTTTAACATGATTTGCAAATTTCAAATCATTCTTAGTTTTCATGTTCCTGCTAACCAGACCAAATTACATAGACATCCTTGGGACCAAACCCTTTCTATGTATCATTTGTTTGTTTGTTTTCAGATCTTAACTGAACTTTTTTGCTGTAGTTTGTTTTGTTTTTGTTTTACATTACTGTTTTTTATTATTTATTATTTGTCTCTTTACAGAATTCTTTCAATTATGATTTAATATCCCCTAATTTAGGAACTATCATTTTGTGCTCTTTATTTTCCATTATTATACCATCATGGTACTCTGTGTTGTTCTAAATTTATTAAAATCTCTTTGTGTTTCTGTGTGTATTTTTGTATATGTGTGTGTGTGTGTTTGTGCGTGAGCGCGCGCGCACACACACACACACACATATACACTAAAACTTCCCCGAGAAATAAATTTCTATTAATAGCATAAATGATAAACGATAGTTGTATGGATTTTTCCACACTGTTAAGAAGAGAAAATTGTCAGTAAATCAAGGCACAAAATTCCTGGAAGAACTATGCTATTTCATATTTAAGGACTTATTTATCTTAAGAAGTCCTTAAATATGAAATAACATATTACATCTTTCCCATTAGCTCCATATGTGGCAAAACCCCACATCTTAATCATTATCAAGTCTAAAATATCTTCTGATTTTTATTTAGTTTCGAGGTCTCAGTTATTAAATCATTTCTGCTTTCAGTACTGAGAACAAAAGTTTACCTTATTTGTTCTGACCTAGGCTTTCTCCAGCAGCACGAAGCTGAGTCCTCGTCCCGATAAGCCTCTTTTATTTAATTTACCCTGAATTCTTCTCCAGCAAAGTCTTTCAAGATAGTTCACAATTACCGACCTTTATCAGGCTTGGAGAGTGGCCAGGCTGATATCTTTCCGATGCCACAATATTTGGCAAGAATGCAGAAATGAACTTATCATCTCCTGTAAACTCCACTCCCCTTTCACTCCTCTTTTATTCCCTCTGGTAGGGGACATTCATCATCCACCTGTGGCCTTATTTCCAAGTCGACCCTTGTTCTTTAACTGTTCCCTTCATCTGACAAGTCTGCATGTGCATACACTGGGAACAGGCTCCAGCTATTCATCTGCCTCAGTGATGTCTGACTCCAAAGGCATCTGATAACTGGCATATGGCCCTGGCACTCTACTTCTGACACAGAGCCCTCATGAGAGCTTTCCCTAGACTCCAGGACCACAATCATCTTTCTTGCTCTTTTCTGAAACTTTTCTAGAGTCTCCATATCTTTTTAGAGTAACTAGAACTGGATGCAATGTTCTAAATGTGGTTTTACCAAGGCATTATGAAGTATAGTTTGGTTGCAGTGTTTCTTTCCTTTCCTATTCTGTTCCATGGACTAGGAAAGTGTACTGTAAATCCCCAAAGTTTTGAGGCTTGTTCATTAAAGTATGTGGTAATATAGTTGCAATTTTCTTTTTTGTATTATTTGTGTCCACATGGATTAGCAGGAAAGATTTTTGTGGTGGACTTGATAAATCTTGAAAATAATTCTGGCAATCATTTATCTATGCTACTTAGAGACAGACAATTCCCACCCTGCTGGGTCAGGTCAGCACACATTATTTTTGTTCTCTGTGGGAATGAGTCATGAACTACCAAGTCTCTTCTTTTGTCTTACTGTAGAATGCGGTTGGATCTCTTCTGCTCTTTAGGGATTTCCTGTCTATTCGTGTTCTGTTATATTTGCTTCTACAGTGAAAGCTGAATGCTTTTTCTTTCTTCTGGTTATCTCTCTTGTCTACTAGGCTTCGTACATTTCTTGATTGTCTTCTTTATGGAGTTGCATCATCTGTCACTTCTTGTTGTAGTATTACCCTTCTTTGATCTTATTAACTTTTATTTATTCTTTTCAACTAGAATGTGACAATGTGTTGCTTTAATATTCTGCCGTTTTCTTCAAGTGCCATGACAAATCTGCATTTCATTGAAATATATAATACATCATTTTTAGACAGAAAACAGCAAAAGCCAGCCTAATCTCCTTCATTTTATTTCTTAATGTAATGCCAGGATGATGATGATGATGATGATGATGATGATGATGATGATGATGATGATGCTGATGATGATGATGATGATGATGATGATGATGATGATGATAAAGGCCCAGTGAGAGGCTCAGTAATAATCAGAAAGGATGAAATCAGGATTTCCCTGTCAAGGGACAATTAAAAAAATAAGCGAAGTGTGATAAGTCAATTCTAGATTTAACACACTTATACTTTATTTTTTTTCCAGCTTAAAAATTACTGATTAGTTGTTTGCCAACTTTTCAGAGAGTGGTGCAGGTTGCAAGAAAGATACTTGGGGGCCCTCAATGGGAGCCATAGATAGTATAAGTTTAAAGTCCAGATTTTCAAGTCGGTCCTTATGAATTTAGGATGAACATGGCATCTTTCAGGCAATGGTGATAATGTAGATTCCCTTGATAACCAGTTTTTTCCCCAAAAAAAACAATTTCAAACACAAGGTTGGTTAAAACTTTTGCTGAGTTGTGGTTTTTGGCTGTTGCCTTTGTTGTTGGCAGTAGACTTTTTTAAATTGTGAAATCCTATCTCTTTGCCAGGTGGAGCCCTCTACCAGCCCGTAACTATGGTAACATCTCAGGGCCAGGTGCTAACCCAAGCAATTCCTCAAGGGGCTATTCAGATCCAGAATGCACAGGTAAGCATGGAAAGGGTGCTCCAGAAGTCACCAGATTATTCTGAAGCTTTGGCAGGTCTTGAGTGTTTTCCAAGCTTGAAGGAGAACTTTCCTGACAGTGAGAACAAGTGGAACAGCTTGACTCCAGAAGTTGTGGGTGCTCCATCATTGGCGGTTTTTAAGGAGAGAGAGGACAGTCATTTGTCTAGAATGGGATAGGATCTCCTACATGAGCAGGGGGTTGGGCTAGAATATCTCAAAGATCCTTTCTAGCTCGGTTATTATGTTATTCATTAGGAGAAAATATGTAGATGTGCCTGGCATTAGGTAAATAGGAGAGTGGGTGGAGAGAAATCATCCGTCCATTCCAGGCAAGTTTATTCCTCTACAGAGGTTCTCTGTTTAAGGGTGATATGTTTGAATTGCTATTTTTAAGTACAAAATTAAAAAAATTAGTATACTGTACATTAGGCAGCCTCTGGTAAAACTGTTCTTTACTATCTTTATTGCAGTCACCGACCAGCATTTTATATACTTTGAGGAAACATCTCAGAGTACAGGTGCTGACCAGCGCTGTTGCTCCCATTAGCATGGAGTACTGCATGAGGAATGGGTGTGACTAAGGCTAGTAACCTACTGCACCTATTCTGCCTTAATAAGAAAGGGTTTTTCTTTCTCTTCTGCTTTTTGATTTGGCTCCTACTGGGGCCTCACCACTAGGCATGGCAGCAGAAGGATCCCCAAATGCTATCTTGATTGCCATCTACCTGTTTGATTATGTGCCACCATGTCAGTATTGACTCTTAAGGACCATTAAAATAGATTTTCTCCAGGAGGATCTGTCCTCATCTTGGCCTTCGGGTCTTTCAATGGTGTACCTGTTGTTGCTTTAGCTGAGTCCATCTACTTTTGTGTCCATCAAAAGAGCTCTGGTGGTACAGTGGTCAGAATGCAGTATTGCAGGCTAATTCTGCCAACTGCCAGCAGTTCAATTCTCACCTGCTCATGTTGACTCAGCCTTCCATCCTTCCGAGGTGGGTAAAATGAGGACCCAGCTTGTTGGGGGCAATATGCTGACTCTGTGTAAACAGCTTAGAGAGAGCTGTAAAGCACTGCGAAGCGGTGTATAAGTCTAAATGCTATTACTGTTGCTATTGCTACTTTGGTAGAGATCATCCTCTTTTCTTCCCAGCATTGTAGACTCCTCCTGAGATCTGGGTCTTTGCCTACTATATCCAAATTATGATGAGGCTGGTCATTTGCGTTTGAGTGAGAACTCTGGAGTGTTTTGTCCTAGGAACCTTTTGTTTTTATGGCTATCATACTATTCTCAGAACACCAAATAGCCTCTAACCTTAATTTTTTACAGTCCAGTCATGGTAGTTCAACCTTCAGAATTGCTATTCTTGAAGGAATGAGGCAAGAAGGAAGAACATATCAGGGTCCCCATTACCATTAGCTCTCATTCAGCTGCTCCATTATATTAACATCCTGATGGTGGATCGGGGTACAAACCAGAAGTCCAGCTGCCTTTCTAACACCACCTTTAATACTTATAATCAAAGAAATATATAACCTGTTTCCAGCCACAGGACATTTAAATCATTCAAACAAAGATTCAGAGAACAGAGGCATGAATAATTAAGATCTTGTGCTGGTAGAAAACAGCCTTCCTTGTTAGTTTTCCCCACCGGATTTTTGTATGCAGAAATCTTTACCTGCTTCTTGAAATGTATCCCAGTTATTCTCCCTCTTCTTAACTGTCCTATTTTGCATTAATGAGAAGCAAATCATAGCAGCAGTTGCTACACAAGCTTGAATCATTAAAAAAAAACCTGTGCATTGATGTGCCAGTGCTTCTTACTGATTCAGCACTATTGGGGCTTCCATTGCACCTAGTCGGTCTCCAAGTTCTTTTTAAGGTCTCCAGGCCTTTTTCACCTTCTTGATTAAGGCTTGTTTCCTTTCTTTTTTTTATAGAACGCTTAATAAAAGACTAGAAAAACACAGCGCTCCACGATGAGATTCCTAATTCCTAGCTCTCTCTGAGTGGGAGTCTAGAGGCGGAAAATACTAGGTCCGAGTCCTTCTGAAATGTGTAAATCTGGCTCAGATCTTAGAGGGAAATTGATCAGATGTGTTGAATACAAGTAGGCTGGGAATATTGTGGGAAGGATGGAGCCCTGGACAAGCACTCTTAATGTCATTTTTGTATTGCCTGGGTAATTTATTCAGCCCTGGCCTTGCTATACATCGCAAGCGGCACCTAAGGGAATCATTTATACCTGACACAGGGCTGCCATCCTGATGTTTAATTCATGCAGGAGAAATGTTTTTTTATGAAGAACTAGGGGAAAAGAGTAGGTGGGTGTATGTGTGTTCTTAAACCTGGATGCTGAAATTTCCAATTTCCTGCAAACCTCATTAAAACTTCTCCCTTCCCAATTCTTTGTGGGGGGTTTTTTCAACTGCTTTTTAAAAAGACATTTCTTTGCTCTCCTCTGCTTCTGGGTATTGTCTGTCCATTCAGCTAGTCAGCCAATTGAGAATTGCATATTTTCGAAGAGTTTAATAAGACTGAAGGATATTATAAGGCAGCATAATTGGAGGTAACTTGGAACTCAAAGGCTGCTGAAAACTGGAGTTTGTTCATAACAGGAGAAGGGGGAGGGAAAACTGTATTAAGTCAGCTATCAATCTATACACAATATAGTTGCATCGGCCAAAGGGAGCAGTTGTTGCGAAGACTTGCACACACTTAAGCGCCTCAGACAACATCCATGAGAAATGAATGTGTGGAAGATGAGAGAGTGATTTGATCCTGAAGATGTGCTGCAGTCACGGATTTATAAAAGGGAAGCATTGGTCTTCAGTCCTCTCCTTGTTTGTTGGAATGGGCTCTGGTGCATAAGATCAAACTTTCTGTTCAAAATAACAGAATAACAGAGTTAAAAAGGACCTTGGAGATCTTCCAGGCTAACCCCCTGCTCATGTAGAAAACCCTATACCATTTCAGACAAAGGATTGTCCAATCTTGTCTTAAAAACCTCCAGTGAGGGAGTATTCATAACTTCTAGAGGCAAGTCGTTCCACTGATTAATTGTTCTATCAGAAAATTTCTCTTTAGTTCTAGGTTGCTTCTCTCTTTTATTAGTTTCAATTCATTGCTTCTTGTCCTGCCTTCAGGTGCTTTGGAGAATAGGTTGACTCCCTCCTCTTTGTGGCAGCCCCTGAGATATTGGAACATTGCTATCATTAGACATGAAACACTGCATTCAGAATGATGCAGTATTGCAGATAGTTACTACTGGTACTGAATGCTTGAGAAAGTCCCAGTGTTTTACCAGATACTTCAAAACGTTCAACAAAATGTTTCACACAATCTTCAGTCAGACAGTGATCTGCTTACAGCTCAGCTCACCTAACCATTGCATTTCCCACTAAGATGAAATTAGTCTGCAAACTGCTTATTTTTCAATAGTGCAGTGTCTTTGACTGTTTAGAAAAGCTGAAGGTAATGGATGATCCAAACTTCTTCAAGGATTAAGTTTCCTATTTTGCTTTAGAATGACTGTCACTCAACTACCAATAATTTAAAAAGTGCTGCATCATTGATTATACTGATCATATCTCTTGGGGTGGAGAAGGAACATCTTGGAATAGAAATTTCTCTTCCTATAGATTTCCAGGCCCATTGGTCTCCCCATGGCACTTTTATTTATCTAGGCCCTTATTTATCTAAAGAAATATATTCCTCCAACAAGGAGCCAGACATTCGACTGAAAAGATGCCAAATTGTTCTTTCAGTTAATTGCATTTAAAGGGCTTTACAGAATAACAGAGTTGTGCCTTGTAGGTCATCTAGTCCAACCCCTTGCTCAAGCTGAAGACCCTATGCCATTTCTGACAAGTGGCTGTCCAATCTCTTCTTGAAAGCCTCCAGTGATGAAGCACCCACAACTTCTGAAGGCAAGCTGTTCCATTGGTTGATTGTTCTCATTGTCAGACAAAATTCTCCTTATTTCCAGGTTGAATCTCTCCTTGATCAGTTTCCATCCATTGTTTCTTGTCTGACCTTTGGGTGCTTTGGAAAATAGGTTGTCCCCTTCCTCACTGTGGCAGCCCCTCAAATATTGGAACCCTGCTATCATGTCTCCCTTGGTCCTTCTCTTTACTAGACTAGCCATGCCCAGTCCCTTTAACTGTTCATCGTATGTTTTAGCCTCCAGGTCCCTAATGTGCAAACAAGAAAAGAGATACCTATACCTAAGTTAGGATTCCTCTCATTTCAATAACTAACAACCAGTGGGAAAGATCTGTGTCCTTTATATCAAGTTAAGACCTTTTTGAAGGACTCCACCTTCAAAAAACTGGACAATGTCATTGACACACTGCAATGCCTGGCATAAAAATAGGTTTGGTAACTTGATAGTGTTATGTTGTAACCATTGGGAAAGTTTGAAACCTGATCAACTCACGTGCAAGTTAATACAGCGACTTAGAAGTTCTGAGTTAAACTTTTGAATGGAAGAAATTTCCATTTGGACCTTCTTGACCCTAAGTCCAGGACCAGATCTCTCCTTGATAGGTAACAAAGAACACAGTGGAGATAAGGGTCCTTTGGCTTTTCTATCTTTCAAATAGAGGATTCGTAAGTCCAGGATTTCATAAGCTTGGTTCAACTATCTACATATTTAGACATCAAACTGAAGCATGGTTTATTTTAACCATGGTTTATTGGGTAGGTTAAAATGGCTGGGATCACACGACTCCTTAAGTCAAAACCAAAGAAACTATCTGATGGGCTTAGTGAGAATTAAAGTCTCTCCTTGATTCAAGAGCGCTAGTCTTAATCCATCAAAGTTCTACAGATGACAAAAACATGTTAATGAGATCTCACTGTTTTCCAGTCTTGCCTTTTTTTTAAAAACAACAAGTTTTGACTCCCTCTTGAAGTAAAGGCTACCACCTCCCCCCCCCTCCTTTAATTTCCAAATGAACATCACTTTCTCTTAAGTTGTGCTGTTGTCTCCCACCACACTGTCTCAGGAAGCCACAGTTAAATGGGACTAACATTGACAACCGTGTTGCCATGGCAACCCAGGCTTCCTCTTCTTCTTCTTCTTTTCTTTTAACCTGCATTGTTGTTGAAGCTTTTCTTTCTCTTCTGCCTGCCCTGCAGGTTAACCTGGACCTGACCTCTCTTCTTGACAGTGAAGATAAAAAGTCAAAGAACAAACGAGGCGTCCTCCCAAAACATGCTACCAATATTATGCGCTCCTGGCTTTTTCAGCATCTTATGGTGAGCAAAATCAACATGTGTGTCTGAGAGATTAACCCCTTGTGGTTCTTTTTTTTTGCATTTTGGAGAACATACATTGCTCTTTTTGTGCCTATGAGATGCTTTGCTTATCTTGATCTGCTCTGGAACATACGCAATCTTCTTTATCCTGTTTTGAAAAGATTGTGCTGGAAGGTTGGGATTAAGAAATAGGCAGAACAAAGTCTAGTCCATGTTTCCAGGTGCTCTTCCATTCCCTGCACTATTATTTGCAATCTTTTTTTTTTAATACTCTAGAAAATCAGCATTTATTATCCATTCCAATTTTCTTCAGGGTTTTGTTCACTGTTTTACCTAACCTGTGTTTATTTTGCATAGCTGCCCCTTCTTTTCCCAGTTGCTTAACTTGATTACTCAATAAATTCATTTTCTAAAATCTCACACAATACTGAATTGTACAATAATCCAACTTGCTGGATCTGCCCAACACACTAAGTGAGCAAAACAAAAAGAAAACTCTGAAGTGGAATGCAAACCTAGCTCTATGCACTGTGCAAGTACAGCCACCAAATTGTTCACTGACCTCGTTAAGCCTTGGTTGACCTTTACTGACCAAATGCCCTGTTCTGGAAAAAGGTCATTCTAAAACCTGACCAGACCTGCATATTATTGAATACAAAATGACAACGCTAGTAGACCCCCACCCTACCCCACCCCACCCCTTCATTGCTCTCTGCCTGTGCAGCAAGGAGATTCGTCTATGCAGGCCACCCTGGATTGCTCC
>JANHFT010001626.1:115308-130545 GCA_032467955.1 Pseudoxenodon macrops
ATTCTATTCTATTCTATTCTGTTCTGTTCTGTTCTGTTCTGTTCTGTTCTGTTCTGTTCTGTTCTGTTCTATTCTATTCTATTCTATGATGTGCTTGGGGAAAAAAATAAAATGAAACCAAAACCAACAACTGAAACCTGAAAGTGCAGGAGTTTATGTACTAAAGTGGATAGAAGCAAAAACCTTTGTACACTTCGCAGGCAAAAGAAATATCTTGCAACTACTAGTACACAGAATAAATAGAAAGTAAATCTCATTCCCGTCTAGCACTGATAAGTTACCTACTTGGGTAATGAAACATCTTCAAGAAAATATCCAAGTTCAGAGAACACCAAGGACCCCACAGTTCAACAGTGAATTACAATTATTCTCTTTAAAAAAACAACACCTGTTTTCTAGATCCTTTGAAAAACACAAAGAAAGAGCAGGGACAAGACAAAGGCTGAGTGCATATTACCACATTACATTAGAATAACAACATTAAGAAAAAGAATATCTAGTTGGCTAGGTTTTATTGCAATGCCAACTCAAAGGAGAGGGAGAAGAATTAAATATTTGAAGCTCTAGAGCAGTGGTGTCAAACTTACAGCATCACGGCAGTATCATGTGATGTATTGGGGACTTCCCCCCTTTTTAAACTAGGTGTGGGTGTGGCCAGCACGTGACGCATTCAGCCCTGCTCCTGCCACCCAGATTTTATCTATAACAGTGTCCCAAGAAGTACAAGTCCTTTCCCCAATGCCTTGAGACAAACTATATTGAAACAGAAGAGTAGTTTCCTGTGTGGCGATACCCCACCTCCAGCTTGTCATCACACAGAGGATACCAGGTGAATTTTCTTATCTATAGCAAGACAATAAATATAGAAGGAATGTGAGAAATATCAAAATAAATTCCCTACAGGAGTCCAAATAATTATACCATCAAATTTGCACAATTCCTTTCCCAGGATTTTTCACTGAGATAGGAATACAGTCATTGAAAAATAGAACAGGATCAGCAGAATCGTATGAGTTTTTAGCCCAAAGGTTCCATAAGAGATCAGCATGGAGTAATTTCTGCTATAAATAATCTCTGACCCAGTGCAAAAAGATTTTAGAAAACATGTTTTATTTCCATTAGTTTCTAGTTTTCCTAAATAACATTTATAGCCAATCATTCTAGTAAGGATATGGAAAACCTGTGGCCAGATTGAAAGCAATATAGGACTAGACAAACGAGACTTTAACTTTTTCACTTTGCATATAACATTATAGTGGCATAACAAATGATGCAAGCATTTAATCATGATCCTTCTATATCTGCAGCCATAAAGAAACTTATATATATTATCCATTGTGTTTTAGGTAAAGTCAAAGTTGATTCTATGGGACATAAATGAGGAAAGGAAAGCGGATACTATGCAAGGATTTGCTCCATTCCCAAACTGGAATGAGTGAGTCAAGGGAGAAAAAGAATGGAAGGAAGCTTTTTGCAAGTTATAAGAAATAGTCTCATTTTAAAATTAGGAGAAGAAAAGTTTGAACAGATAGGTTTGCTTTAGAATTTTAGCTCAGCCTCAAGGGACATCTTGAAGTTATGTGACATATCTGTAGCTTCTGACTCAGGAAATCAGGATATGGAGCGTGCTTGCAGGCAAGAAAGTATGGAGTAAGCAAACATCTTTTTTAACGTCAATTGCTGAAACATGTTGGAGGTATGAAAACAATGTACACAATGTATGAAAGGAGCATTTGAAACAGAAGTATCTTCATCTGTGCAGAATTACACAGAAGATCAATTTCTTTGTTGCCATTTAATACATGTTTATGTTAGAGATGAATGCATTACCTGTCTTCTTTGTATGATTTTTTTTTTGAAAATAGAAAAGAGCAGTTTTCAACATTAATGGTACATTAATATTTTATTACACAGGATTATACAATCTGTTTTATAGATTCTATATAACAGGAGACTTGACTTGAGTTTTTTCTTCAGCTTTTCATTCAGACAAAATTTATACTATAGACATGCCATATACATTTATATTAATCTAAAAATTGGTATTCTGATTCCATTAAGATATAAGTTTCTTTTCTATGCATTAAAATAAATTGGTAAATAATATCAGTTTTGAACTTATCAATGAATATATCTGCAAGCAGAAAGGAAATTGTTAACAATAATAAAATTAATGTTGGATTTTTTTTCCTCTCTTTTTTAAACTTATTTGAGAATTCAAAAACAGAAACCTAGTAGTTGTCAACAAAAACACTGGATTCAAAATCATACGATAGAATAAGTTTAAAAAAAAGATGTTAGGTGCAGGATTATATTTATGAAAGTGTCATTATAACCAGTAGCTGTCCTCTATAATAAGAAATATATTTCCAGTCAAGCTTTTAAAATGTTACTCAGGAAACACTGCCAGCACATTCTTCTGTGGAAATGCTATTTCATTAATTTATGATCCTTTCATGTTATGCTGTTTGCAAACTCAAGTAGAACAGTGCACTGGCCCACATTTAGTTTAGTTTCAATAATTTGTATAGTCAGTCAATACAAATAATTTCCTTTACAGACTTTATAGACTTTTCAGAACCACTGTTTTATCTGTTTGCCTTTCATAAGATTACTCAGGTTAGCACACTGACTTGTGAAAATAAACAGTATTGGAAAAGAAAACAAAAGAAAAGCCACAGTAAAAGTAATGGAAAAAACATTAAAGAATATTTGTCATCCTCTCAAATATTTACCTGTGTATTTGTAAGAGTATTGCTGTTTGCATTATATCACGGTTGCAGTAGTAATGGAAATTGACAGTTCAAGAGAATTCTACAAGGCAAAAAAGATGATATAAAAGAAAACAATGCAACTGAAATATAAACAATAGACTCATATATTTGATACTTGATATATTTGATATTTGATATATTTGATACTGAGCAAATCTTCCTAGATTCCTAAATTCTAGATTCTAGGAATCTTTCTAGATTCCTTGCTAAATTCACAGAATTTCCAATAGGGACCAGATCTAGGGTATTAAAATAGATCTTAATGTACGGCAAGTTTTGTCCCTCAGGTATTCAGTCCTCACTATGTAGTGTAGTTCTACATAGACACAGAACTACAGTTTATTGCTTTAGTTTCCCTGTCATGTGGCTTCAGTTAATATTTCCCTTGCTTTTACCCCCCTTCAAATCAGCTGCAGTTCCTGAATCTTTGTCAAAGGCTGGTTAAGACTAAGCCAAAGGTTATTGATTTTATATGTGACCTTTCATTTGTTCTTATAATAGACAAAGGATCACATTAAAAAAGGAACAAAGTCAGAACTAAGATGTAACTAGGATCAGGATTTAATGGTTTTTTTAACTTTAACTTTAATGAAATATAATAATGTTATTGTGATTATTCACCATATAGTTTTTAATATTCCTTTCCTGTCTCAGTGACCCTTACAACTTGAAACAATTTTAAGCAAGCTAGAATTTCAACCAGGACCTCAATTTGTTATCCTGTTTTATGAAACAATGTCCATTCAAGTGCATGCTAATAAATGTTGCAAAAAGACTTTCTCATACATAAGAAAATATGTCCGGTGTTAATCAGTTTTGGGAACTTTATTTTTCTTAGAAATACCTGCATCACTATGATGCAGAAAGAAAGAAAAAAAACATATATTTTTGACTACTAATATTCAGAGGGTAATATCGTTTGATTATAGTGGTTTGCCTTGCCTTAAAATCTGAGTTTTGGGAACTTTATTTTTCTTAGAAATACCTGCATCACTATGATGCAGAAAGAAAGAAAAAAGCATATATTTTTGACTACTAATATTCAGAGGGTAATATCATTTGATCATAGTGGTTTGCCTTGCCTTAAAATCTGAGGAACTCAGAGCAATACTTCTCTCACCTCTTATATCCTGGGTAAGGTTAACTCAAAGCTTCTACCATGGTGACCCACAAGCAATTATCTTACCTCTTTATGCAGGATTTGAGCATCTGACATGAAGATGACCTTACTAAAGTGACAGTAGCCTCAATCTGCCACTCAGACCTACTTGGGTCTTCCTCCCCCACCACTGTTCCCTAGAAACAGCTAGTGAATATGATCAAGTTTCCCATTAGAGTCTAATCTTTAGGATAGATCAGGTAAATGTCAGAATGTTATTCTTGTGCTTATGAATTATTCAAAAATATTTTAAAGTAAAGCTATTATTGGCACTGCAATGACCTGAAAGGAATTTAATTTTTATAGTACTGTAAATGAAATTGATGCTGTCTGAAAAAAGGGGGAACATTTTGGAGAGGGGAATTAACATGTGTCACCTAGTGTTTTCTACATTTTATTACCAAAGCACATTCTGTCAATCCTTTCCCAACAATTTCACATGAACACCCACAAAGATACAAGCACGTCTATGTGTGTGCACAAACATATATGCACATATACACAAATTAGTATCATAATAATACAATAAAGTTTCAGAATTCTTTTTTAATCTTGATCAGAATGAATGTTTTAAAAACATATTTGAGACATCTCCATACAGTTGGCAAAATAATTTTTTGACTACAGCATTATTATTTAATGTGGTGTTTTTCCTTTGTTCACATACCAATATATAGTGAAATATTTTCCAGATTAGCTCAATGTTATTTTGGCAAACTGACAACACTACATATCAAAATAAATGTTAATGGTTTGCTGTGCATATTTCTGTAAACTTGGCTGTATTTTTCATATACATGTACAAATACATATACTCAGTGGTGGGATTCAAATAATTTAACAACTGATTCTCTGCCCTAATGATTTCTTCCAATAACCACTGGCTGAATCCCACCACTGCATATACTGACAAATTAGTCTAAGAATATAGCAAGATCAACTTTGAGCCTAGAGGTATCAGAAAAGCAGAAAAGGAGATTTTTAAACATATTAATCTTTTTTTTTAAAGGACAATTGATAAGAAAACAGAATACCTTATGAGATACTTTATTAAAAAAATGGTAAGGAGATGAACAAAATTAGGAAATGGGATTATTCTAAAGGGGTCTTTCCTTCCACACTCAAAACTATTGACAATCTGTAGGTTGGAAAGGAGGAAACACATTTAATCCCGCTCTGGTGGTAGATGTCACACTATACCTCAATTACAGATCAGGAATAGAAACTCTTATCATGACACAACATGTGTCCACTAAGCATTCCATTAATCGTCTAGCTTCATAAGTTTTAACAGACATACAATATGATCATCATTATTCTAAGGGTATTTTAAAAAACATTTTTACAAAAATGACATGATTATTTTATTATATATCTGGCAAGCCTAAAGTGAATATTATCGAATCATGGCAACTGGTACAGAGAGAAAAAATGTCATTATAAAATATTATAATATAAATGTGACGTATTAAAAGAAAAGAAAAGAAAAGAAAACCAAAGCCTCATAATTTGACAGCAAAAATCCATCCAATTATACACCATTATTTAGTCTTCAAATATTAAGATACATTCAATCAGATGCTTTAATGTTAGAATCTTCTGCAAACAACCAAGAACAGATGAAGAAGTGGTACATAGCTGCATCTCAATATAAAACCCCAGGGAAAATACAAACATGCTGAACAGGCTGAATGCCAAATTGCAACTAGAAATAAAAACAAGATAAGAAACATGACAGAAAAAGTGTAGTCCAAAAGTCAATTGAAAAGACAGATAATAAAATGTCTAGAAGGCCAATCAGTTTTCCCCTTTTCTCCACAGAGCTTTTACCTTACACATGACTTAATTGAAAAAAATAATTTGCTTAGAAAAACAAAAGAGAAACTTTGGACAATCAAAACTATTTTCCCTTTCCTAATTGCTACTTGAATATTTTTATATACCATGGTTCCCTGAAAACAAGACAGGGTCTTATTTTCTTTTGACCCCCGAATTAAGCACTTGGCCTTATTTTCAGGGAGGTCTTATTATTTTTCAGGTGCAGAAAGCAGAGAGGGTGGTCACCTCATGACTGCTGCTATGTTTTGGGGAGGTCTTATTTTCAGGGGATGGCTTATTTTAGCACATGCGCTGAAAGGCCTAATTGGGCTGATTATCTGGGGAGATCTTATTTTCAGGGAAACAGGGTATTATTTTGGACATTGTTATTAATTTCTGTTTGGATTATGATGATGAAATTTTTTTTCTTCAGAAACCATATTTTGAGTCACATAACTTGCCTGGCTGTATTTACCTTATTACTATAGAATACTGTGAATTATATTTGTTATCTAAATAGATTGCATTAACTTCTGTATTGGTGCTAACATAAAGATAAATTATTCATAACAGATCCTGCAATCTTGAATTTGAGGACAACAAAAGAATAAAGTGGTTCTCAAAAGAGGTTTTGTCCTTTTTCTTAAGTATCTAATTGTATAGGTCATTAGCATGCTCAAGGGGTTAATGTACCCATAAATCATTTTCCTTAATGTTCCCTAGATTTACTTAATTATCCTTCTGCTATTGCTTACCAATAATAAGAAACATTTTAGAAAACTTACTGGAATAGTAAAATATCCACTATGAATACGTTCACAGAGCCCGAAATAGTTGTGCTAAATGTCTTAAAATGCACTTTAGAATATTATCAGGAATAAAAGCAAAAAAATGCCTAATAGTCTATCTTAAACTAGAATATATCCATTTCTTAGTTGAGATTACATATTATAAGCAGCTGATTTTATACAACTCAGCGATACAGCAAATGATCTTTATGAATAAAGCCCAACTTGTAATTTCATTTATAAGCTCTTATTACTTCTACGAATCCAATATTATCAAATATTCCAGAAAAAGCCAGCTCAAGCATGAAATCTGTTGATTTTTCTAACAGTAAAGACATAAACAAAATCATTTGGCTTCTATGTGAATATCTTTCCTTAGTACATATTCAATGCCAATATTAGTGACTTGGTGGTCTTCCAGGCTCCTTGACTTCCTATTAAGAATATATTTGAAGATTAACTAAAAGAAAATTAGAATGTAAAAATTGTGTTGGCTATACAAGTCTGAGGTGAAATGGTATCGGGTTCGGACAGGTTCAGAAGAACCAGTAGCGGAAATGTGGCCTGGTTCACCAAACCGGTAGCACAATAGGCTGGCCACGCCCCCAAACTGGTCCCCTGGTTACCGCTCGCTCGCCCCGCCCCGCCCAATCTCTGCTCTGCAGCTTGCCTGCCTGAAGCGCTGCACCCCTGATCTGCCTGTCAGGTAAGCCTGCAAAGTCACGAACTACCTAGGTGCCCCTGCCTCCCCCACCATCACAGCCTGCCTTCCCTACTCCATTCCCTGTGGCCCGCAGCCCCAACATGCTTGCCTGCCTTCCACACAGCCTTCCCAGTGTCCCCGTGGCCAGCTTGCAAAGGCAGGCAATCAAAAGGCTGCATAGAAGACAGGCAAGCATGTCAGGGCTGCAGAGAAGGGAGCTAACAGCCTACTCCCTTCCCCACAGCCCTGCCATTCTTGCTTGCCTTCCACACAGCTTTCCCAGTGTCCCTGTGACCAATTTGCAAAGGCAGGCAAGTAGAAGGCCACGGGTAAGGCATGCAAGCATGTCAGGGCTGCGGGGAAGGGAGCTAACAGCCTAGTCCATTCCCCACAGCCCTGCCATGCTTGGTGGCCTTCCACGTGACCTTCCCGGTGGTCTTCCATGCCTGCTTGCCTTCTGAGGTCAGCATCCAGCCTGGCCCGGCCAGTGGGTGGATGGGTGACCAGCCCTTGGTGGAGACACAGCTGCTCTGAGACTGAGAGGGGCGGCGGAGGTTGTGGTGGTGCTCCTAGAGGGCAGGTGCCAGGCATATGTCCCATGGCTGCTGCAGATGCACACCGCCTTCTCTCCCGGAGCACCACAACGGCGGTGCCATTTGCTTTTATTTCATGGCAGAAAGAAGAAAGTGAATGGCCGTGCTCCAGGAGAACAAGCGGATGTCTGCATCCAGATGGGGAGGGAGAGCAGAAAGAGTGGCAGGTTGTTCCAGGAAGGGCCTGGCTATGAACACTGAGATTTGAGGTCTAAAAATCATGTTAAAGGGTGAGCTATTGATAGTTGTGTGGAAAGAAAATGAACTGAGAGTGGGACATAGAGAGTGTGGGGCTGGCCCTGGCCACAGCCAATGGCATCATCTTGCCACAGTCCGGCTATGAAGTCTTCAGCTCTGTGTGCAGCGCAGACGCTTGGGTGGTTCAGGTGAGGAGCTAGTACACATCCCAACCCTCAGGCATTGGCGATGAGCTAAAAGACGCTCGTTTACCTGTCACTCTGGGATTAGAATCCTCCCCCTACGTAAACATGACAGGTGACAAGGAGTCCTGTGCAAGTTCTATTGCTCCTTCTCAATCTGCCTGGACTTTTCCCTGCTCTTTCACCATTGACTACTATGAAATGTATGTTGTTTCAGAATAATTATGTTAAGGTATGGAATTATATTAGAAAGGGCTTATCAAACTGGGACAAGCTACAACTGCCATTATTGGGTAGAATCTCAGTAATTAAAATAATGTTTTACATAAAAAATTTAATTTTACTCTAGGCAGTACCTATGTCAACAACAAATGTATATTTAAGCAATAGGAAAAACCTACTAAATTTGGATGGCAAGGGAAAAAACAAAAAATAGATATAAATTGTTGCAGGATGTTAAAGAAAGAGGTGGGTTTGGATTTAAATTACAATTAAAATTGTACTTTACTGTTTCTTGTCGGGTATGGATAAAAGATTGGGTGACTGAGAAATAGGAGGTTATTGCAGTTGACAGAATATAATTTGAGATTAAGTGGCACAGCTATCTTTGTATGACGAAGTTAAGGTTAATATAGATTTTTGTATAATAAAGTTAAGGCTCAACAGAGACTTCATATCCTTAGAGTCCTGCAGAAAAATCAGGTGGAACAATGGCTGATAACTTTCTATCGGTCCATGATAGAAAGTGTCCTCACATATTGTATAACAGTATGGTACGCTTGTTTAACAGCTGCAGACAGGAAGGCACTACAGAGAATGATTAATTCAGCACAAGAAACCATTGGTTGCCCCCTAACACCACTGGATGACATTGCCAGGTCTTGCTGTTTCAGCAGAGCAAGGAAAATACTTAGGGATGATTCACACCCTGTCTTTTTTCACTTTTATCATCAGGCAGAAGACACAGAAGTATAGTCAACCGGACAAACAACTTTAAAAACAGCTTTTACCCACGGGCTGTCAGACTCCTAAACACAATATAGCACCACAAACAGATTAATATGACAAATTTCACTGGCGAATATGTATATACCATGATATAAGATCATACACCAGAGTAATATACATATTGCACAGAATATGACGTACATATTGAAACGTATGACTAGTTTTTTCCCCTAACTACTTGTGTAAGAATTTTTCTTTATATTATTCATGTTGTCTTGTATTCTTGAATGTACTGCACCAGTAAAGGCTAAACCAATTTCATTGAATACATGATGTACAATGACAATAAAGGCTTTGAATTTGAATTGAATTGAATTAATATAGATTTTCAAAATCATTTTCTTAGTCATGCCATATTTAAGGTTTTGAACAGAAATGGAATAAGGTTAACTCCCCAGATTCCTCTATGGTTCTCAATCCAATAAGTATTTAAAGCTTTTTTTTAGAAGATAAATGATAGTTACAT
Organism: Pseudoxenodon macrops; assembly: GCA_032467955.1. Taxonomy (NCBI): domain Eukaryota; kingdom Metazoa; phylum Chordata; class Lepidosauria; order Squamata; family Pseudoxenodontidae; genus Pseudoxenodon; species Pseudoxenodon macrops. The sequence goes on from JANHFT010001626.1 coordinate 124,998, forward strand.
AAGCTTTATTGACTTATTTAGACTTACTGATTTGTTTTTCTGAAGGACAAGCTTAACTAAAAACAACAGAAAATTGGAAATGGAAAGTCATACTTGTGAATGTTTTCTTATGCTCAGTTGACAAAAATACTGGCAAGATGAAAAGAATTGAAAAAAAGAAATTTGATTTTACAAATGAGAAAACTAAATTTGAATTCGATTTGTGTCCAATGACAAACATGTTATTGCTAAGATATACAAACTATTATTTAAAATGAAAATGTTAAAGACTGCATGACTAAATGGGAAGATTTGTTTGGATGTAATATAATGCTTGATCCTTGGGAATATATGTAAGTAAATAAAGGATTGAAATTTATTCTGAAATATAACTTGACAGAGAATTTTTATAAGATGATATATTGTTGGCATTTAACACCTGATCTTTTTTCAAAGATGTATAAGGATATGTCATATATATGCTGGAAGTTTAATCAATATGAAGGTTCTTTACATGATCTTTTGTGGACTAAGCTAAGAAATATTGGGATAAGACATGTACTTTAATTCAGAGAATTCTTGGAATAAATGTATACAAAACCAGAGACTTTTCTTTCTTTTTATGTTAGATAAACAGTTTGCACAACACAGACACACAAAAAGAGAGAAATGTTTTTTTTAGATATGATAGAATAGAATAGAATAACAGAGTTGGAGGGGACCTTGGAGGTCTTCTAGTCCAACCCCTGCCAAGGCAGGAAACTTCAGAAAAACGTCCAGTGTTGTAGCATTCACAACTTCTGCAGGCAAGTTGTTCCACTGATTAATTGTTCTGTGAGGAAAATTCTCCTTAGTTGTAAGTTGCTTCTTTCCTTGGTTAGTTTCCATCCATTGCTTCTTGTCCTACCCTCAGGTGCTTTGGAGAACAGCTTGACCCCCTCTTCTTTGTGGCAATCCCTGAGATATTTGAACACTGCTATCATGTCTCCCCTAGTCCTTCTTTTCATTAAATTAGACATGCCCAATTCCTGCAGCCATTCTTCATATGTTTTAGCCTGCAGTCCCCTAATCATCTTTGTTGCTCTTCTCTGCACTTTTTAGCAGCAAGACTTTTGTATGCACAGATATGGGAAGACTTACAGATTCCCTCAATGAAGGAATGGATGGCAAAGATAATGGAATTGGCAGAGATGGCAAACGTCACTTTTTGATTAAAGAAAAGACTTTATCTAACTTTATTTTTACTTGGAAAACTCTTTTGGAGGTTTTGCTTGTGATTAAGAGAAATGAAACTTTAATTTTGGATCAAATAACCATTTATCATTATAGACATATTGCGTACTATTGTTAATCTTAGAGTAAGATATTAATAAATTTTATATTTGTATCTCTACTGAAAAGTCAAAAGTTACTCCTTTTCTGTTTTTTCCCTTTTCCCCTTTATTTTTGTACTCCTAACTTTGTTCTTTCCTGACTTTCTTTTTTCTATTTCTTAATTTTTCTGTTTTTTATTTATTGTTGAAATTTAATAAAGCATATTTTCTTAAAAAAAGAATTTGAAGAGATTTTTGTTGTTTGGTTTAACCTTTTTTTTTGTTATATGCTACTGTGCTGCCCCACTCACATGTCAGTGTGGTTTAGGGAGGGTTTTAGTTGTCTTTCCCTAGCAGTTCTCTTCACCTGGCTTTGTAACTGTCCCAACCGAAGTCAGCCATGAGCAAGCCCAGATTAATTCCCCAGGCAATGGCCACTTAGTCCATAACACAAATAGCAAGCTAGTAACATAAAAACCCCATAAAACTTAAAGTACATCCATGTTATCTCACAGGTTATAGTAATTCAGACTCTCAGGCAACACAAACGAGCACACAGCCATGACCCACACGTGTTGCTTGCAGCAATGTCTCCTTCTGCCTGCTGTGCTAAATAGCTCCCAGTGCAGCCGATAAAGAGTGGATAGGGCTTTTCCTGAGCAATATGGCAGACCTCTGTTTCCCTGTCCTGCATGGTCTGAGATCCACTACATAAGGCAGATACTCCCCTTCTTCTTTTCTGGCCTGCAAGCTGTCCCCAGCCAAAGCCTGTTCTGCCAGCAATTCAGAAAGTGCCAGGAATGATCTCATTCCTCCTCAAACCTGATTCTGAGGAAGCATCAGAGGATCATCCATATCACAGCTGTTAAAGTAGTTATTTATTTATTTTATCCTGTTTTTTCAAGTCAGCAAATATACCTAATACTTTCGCCTTCTATTTTCCACACAACAATTCCTTACTGCAGTTTTAAACTCACTGTGAACTGAAAGTTTGGTGGAAAGAGAGTGCAAAGTCCCCCAGCTGATTTCCATGCATTAGATGTGACAAGAATTCATAGTATCCTGGTTCCTAGCCTGGTGTCTTAACCCACCAGACCAAACTGGCTCTAGCAATAGTCTTGCACCCCTTATGCTCCTTCTTCTCTACTTTGGTCACTATTTATGATTAAGTGTAGTGTTGTAGCTAACCATGTTGACTCCTTGAACGCATTTACAGACACAATAAATTAGGATATTTATAAATGTGATTTCTGTGCATTTTCTGAATATGTAGGATTGATTCAAGTCATCTGTCACTATTACTGTTTATTTTTCAGATGTTTCTCTAATTTCATTTTCATCAACTTGTATGAATGTATTTGTTTATTTCAAATTATTAGCCATCCAACTCTAATAGACTCCGAGCATGACATATTTCCTTGTTTTTCTTGATCTTTGTAGTATCTTGTATCAAGTTACTTTGGGGAATTTATATGGATACCCATAATGAAACAGAGAAAGAGTTTATTTCATTATTTGGGAATTATAATTTGTAGGTATCTATACTTACAGGGCAATTCTTATCAAGTCATCTATTGATGTTACTATATGTCTATGTACAGCATACATCTGTGTATGACATACATAATGTTGTGGGAAATAATATAACAAGAACGATGTCTTCATGTCAGAATAATCATTTCACTATATTCATACCTGGGACAAAAGGGAGAAGGTGTTTAGGAGAGATCGTGTCAATCAGATTACCTAACCATATTGTAAGGAAATTGCTCTTGAGCCTTATAGAGTCTAGAAAAATCCATTAGTCTCTGAAGTAGATCATTTTAATAGATTCTCTACATGACTTGTGGGGGGGGGGGAAAGCTATAATATTGAGCATTGTAGAGATGAAGACATTGCTAGGGATCAGAAATCCATTCTAACCATTGTAAGCAGGGTATCTGCAAGACACCTCAAGCAGAACATCTGAACAGGAATATTTCACAATTAGGACCACAAAGTGTATACAAATAAAAAATCCAACACAGCATTTTGTTGTTTAAAGCTGTTGTTTTCCATAAAATGATGTACAAGACTGCCAACAGCAATAAAATACAAAATAATATTCAAGTGTTGGACAAAACTGCTTCTGAGGTCAAGGGTTTGGCTGAACAAAAACATTTTCACTTGTTGGTAGACATCAGAATGGACCTGGGAGAGTTCCTGAGCCGGAGGAAAGCTGCCAAGATCATCTCCTAAATTTTCACTAGAGATGCTTCAAAAGCCGAAAGGAAGAAAGAAGCTTTTCTAAGTAGAGGCAGGCTTATATAAGAGACACATTTCTTCTGAAATGTCTGCTTAATTGTAAATTAATAGTAGCCAGTTTGCCTAAGAACTACTTAGGAATGTGTGTGTTTTTATATTCCATAAAAGAGGTCTATGGTGGCTAGTTTGGATGCAGTGAAAAGGAGAATGTATGATCCACCTGATGTTGCTAAAATTATAACTTCCCACAACCCATGCATCCCAATTAGTCATGTCTATCGATACTTCTGGGACAGTAGTTCAACAGTATATGGAGCTCCACAGGTTTATTAGCCCTAATGTTTCATGCATAGAGGTGAGATTTCATGAAGGAAGAAAACCATTTTCTTCAAATCCTACATGTTTAAACAATTTGTATATTGCATTGACATCACTAGTAAAGATTTTCTGCATGCAAAATAATCTGTGACAATTTTCCATTGAATTTGAAGGTGATTAGGTAGATATTTCAAAACTACCGTATTTCTGCCCTGTCATAGTGGGGGTGGGACTGGGGAGACCCTTGAGTCTCCTTTGATTGCTGAAAATGGAAAGCCATCTTAGGGTAGGACACAGATGAAAACTATCGTAAAACTCTTAAAATAAAAGCAGAGCAGTTAAAAAAAAAACAACCCTGGAAAATCCCAAGTGTTCTATGATTGCTGAAGAACATGAGAAAAAGCAAATGCTTTTATGATTTGCAAGAAACTATGCAGAAGGAGTGGGGGGGGATGAATAAAGCCATGCCTGCTGTTTCTGTCCTTCTGCCAAGTTCCTTCTCTCATCTCCCTGTTAAGCACAGGAAGCTGGAAAAAGAAATGTGGCCTTGCTTTGCTTTTTCAAAAGCTTTGGTAAGGGTAGAAACAGCTAGGAGACGCCCCTGCTGTTTCTGTTCTTATCTGAATGACTGTGTTTGAGCGGTTTTCGCATCGGGAGCAAGAGACATTTACCCTGTGCAAGCTGGTAAGTGACATAGGTGATGCTTGCAACTCTTCTTCCCTGGCAGGCTAGTCCTTTCACTAAAAGTTAAGAGGAAGACCAGCAGAAAGAATGATGTCACCTTTCCCCTTAAAGTTTTAAAACTCAACAGGAGAAGTAGGGCTATTTATGAATATTAAATAGGCCACAGATGAAGTATCACAGTTAGGAGAATTTGCAGTCCAACAATTTGAATTTGCCCCTATAGAGATGCTGTTTTTGGTTTTTTTTAATCAGTTGATAAGAAGCAATTCTACATGCAAAACTAGTTTGGTTTTTCAAAAAAAAAAATAGATTGGTTTCTCTGTTTAATGAAATAGTCTTGCAAATGCAATCAGCCATATTTTTTTGGAAACCTTGCAGTAAATGTCAAATACAATTGTTTCTTGAAGACTTAAGCAAAAACTGCAGAAATAGTTTAAAAGCCTCCCTGTTTGTAGAGATGAAGTATGTGCTTAGGATTTGGGTGACTTGAGTCAAATTGATATGATGGCCAGATGTGACAGAGGTCTAAGCAAGACAAATCCTTCAGAGAGTGCAGGGACAGTCACTCTGTCAATCATTGCCCAAGCCACTGTTTTTTTAAAGTGTGGTCCTAGGTACCTCGAGACCCTCCAAGACCCTCTCGTCCATAAGATCAAAAAGTTTTGTCAGTTGAAAAATAATATTAAATAATATTAAAATTCCATCAAATAATCTTGAGAAGCAGTAGCTGTGTCAATTTACATTTTAAACAAAAGCTCTTTTGGGGTCCTCCATAATTTTTAAAAGTGAGAAAGGGTTGTGAGAGAGAGAGAGAAAAGAGAAATTTATCTAACCCAAAGCACTTCCCTCTCACCTACCAACATCACTCAACTGATTTTGGATTCTCAGCAGCAAAATGAAACAAACAAAATGTTAAAAAGTTATGATAATATGTACCGTGTTTCCCCGAAAATAAGACAGGGTCTTATTTTCTTTTGAACCCCGAAATATGGCCTTGGCCTTATTATCGG
>JANHFT010001626.1:132345-145390 GCA_032467955.1 Pseudoxenodon macrops
AGTGGGTTAGTGGGTTGGGGAGGGAATGGGGATTTTGCCATATCCTTCCCCTGCCATGCCCACCAAGCCACGCCCACAGAACCAGTAGTGAAAAAAATTGGACTTCACCACTGGTTGGAATAGGGTTTGGAATAAGACCTCCAAGATCCCTTCCATGTCTGTTAATCTGTTAAAATGTAATGAAGCCCTTTCAAGTTCATTTCTTTAATTCATGTCAATTGAGGAATGTCAAGCAACTGAGAATGTTGAAACAGTCAGTTTTGCCATTTGCTTAGCTTTGTGAATATGTGTCCCAGGATAATGTTTCAGAGTACAAACTAAGTCAATCATCTGGACCAGAGGTTTATTCTTCCAAGCTTTTAGGTTCATGCTGGAGAGAATAAAAGTTCCCTGATGATGGGTTCCAGCACGAGTCCACAAGCTTTGGTCCCGGCGATCAGCTCAGATTGGACCCTGTAGCAAAGACTTTATTTAAACCAGGGATGTCCAACCTTGGCAAGTTTAAGACTTGTGGACTTCAACTTTCAGAATTCCCCAGCTAACCATTCCCCTGTGCTGACTGGGGAATTCTGGAAGTTCAAATCCACAAGTCTTAAACTTGCTAAGGTTGGACACCCCTGATTTAAACATTGCGTATGGACGAATAATTTTTGATCATCAATCTGTTAATGACAAGAAATGACAAGTGAGAAGTAAGAGAATTCTGATTTGTGATCTTTGGCATGCCAGGAATCTGGAGCCACGTACAGGCAGAGCCATTGCTTAAATTTATTCCACAAAAGTGGAAAGTTACAGCTATAACATTTGTGCTGAGTTATGAACTATGCACAGCAGATTCTGTGAGTTAGAGAAAAACAACAAAAGGGGCTGTGAAGTCAGGATACAGAAAAGAAGGCATCTGTTTGATTGGTTCCAATTCTCCCTTTTCATGCTTGATAATGAATAAGTGCTTCATCTAAAAAAAGATTATTACCCTTTTTTTCCCAGGTATTCTTGAGTGTTAACAAAGCTAGAATTACAATGAAATTTGAGGAGGCTTTCCTTTTCTAGGAATTTTGCAATGAATTTTGCATTTAATGGAGTCTCTTTATAGAAAGAAACTTGCTAAATTCCCCTGCAGCATATACAAAACCTAACTTGAAAAGTTAGGGGGAAAAAACCCTAACTTTTACTTAGGATTATTATTTTTTAGTCAAAAGAAGGTCACGTAACAAAAGCAGAATACCAGCATATAGCTTCAATCTGCAGAAATGAAGTCAGGAAAGCGAAAGCTCAGATGCAACAAATGTAAATAATAATAATAATATTAGGAATAATATTAGGAATAATATTAGGAATAATATTAGGAATAATAATAAGGAAAGGCCTCTTTCCTCCCCCCATTCCTAATCCTACCACCAAACAGGACGATAGGCCTCTTTCTCCCCCTCCCCCCATTCCTGATCCTGCCTTCCTACCACCAAACAGGCAGTTAAGTTGTTGTGGCTGGGCCTGGACAGCTATCCAATGCAGTTCCTACGGTTCTGGGATTACCATCTTTGAATCAGCAGTGACTTAACCACTGTGAACCAACCGAGGTACCTACCATCATTAATGATGAGAAGAAATCAATGAAATCCCACATTGGGTCAGTTGATGCCCGGGTCGACAAGGACCACGTCAGATGCTATGGCTCCTGGACATCTGCTGAAAGAGGGGCTACAGGGCTCAGTTGTTGCTGCCAGGGAACCAGGGCGTGCAACTGCAAAGAGACTGGAACCAAAGCGCAAAACTTGGACAACTGAAGAAAATAGAAAATAGAAGATCCTGCCCTCACACCCAAAAATCTGTCACATTATCCAATCACTCTCTGCCATGTTGGCAGATGCATCTAACCTGTTCCAGTTTAGTGTGAAGACCAAAGATGACGTTGGCTATCTTATAAAGAATGTAAATACGACTACGTCTGCAACTCCACACGATATCCCCTCCCAATTTCCCACAATATCACATGCATAATAGAATAGCTGAAAGTGTGGCAGACCAAAACGCAGGCCTGACAGTGAGTATAGCAGCAGTTTATGGTAGTTAGCACTTACAATATGGAAGAACAAATAACTGAAAAATAACATTTACGTGACCAGAAAAAGTAATCACTGGACAAACTTCAAACCTTAGAATCACTTTTTTCAAGCGCTCAATTAGAGTTAGAATTTAGAAATTGAAATTATGTTAATATTAAACTGCAGCTGGATACATATTTGGAATAAAACCCAGTTATGAATTCTTCTTTGTTATTGACTAATCCTAAGATTTTTTTAAGGTTCTAAAGAAAATCATGTTTGAATAGCTGTTTACCTTTCCATAAGAGTTCCATTTATAACAATTCAATAATACCTTATGAAATGTTGGGATAAATACTCTGAATACTCTGCCTAATTATGCATGTATAGCAGTTCCCTAAATACAAGTTGAATAAAGATATTATATAAAACATGTTTACAGTTATGATTTATGAGTCCTTAATTTTATCTCAGTGTTCTGCTGACTAGATTTGGCACTGAGAAATTCTTTACAGATTTATGCTATCTCTTAAGACAGGAGGCAGAAGAATTATAGCACAATAATATTCAAACAGCAGTATACTCTGTTTAAACTCCACAGGTTTCTTTAAATTAATAGCACTTAGCTCATTCATATTTCTGGAGGATACATGGCAGCAGTTTATAATTACCTAGAACCTTACAAACATTGCTTAGATGCTGTGCAATAAAAAGAAAAGATTGTGAGTGGCAAAATTATACCCTATTAGCATTTTTAAAATGTGTATAACTGTATCTAAAAAGAATTGTTATGATTTGCTAATATCATATCTTTTATCATCCTTACCCAGCTTGGACTTTTACTTCAAAGATTAAATTAAGATTAGGTGGGTGGATAGAAAAAAAAAGCAAAATGACAAATAGCATGAAGCAGCCCTTTAATATATTGAGAACCACACGTTGCCCATAAAGCAGTATGATTACTTAATATGAGATATGTGGCCTTTTGTTCTAACATGCTGTCCTCTTTCTGTAATGGAAATTGTTGGAATTTATTATTTACAAGGAAGATAATACAATAGAGTTCATAACTGAGAAGAAAGTACAATAAGTATAACTGGCCTTGAGTACTGGCATACTAACCAGGTTTTAACCAGGCATGGTGGTTAGTATAACTGGAATCTCTCAGAATCCTCCTAAATGATTGATAGACATGGATATTTCCAAGGTCTCATTGTTGGCATAATGTAATTAATCAATCAATTTAGAGTCTGAGCAAACATCTCATGATTCTGACCTACATACCAGGCTATTATTTAACCATTTAAACACTCTTTAAAAGGTTAGAATTGCATTCCTGAATGGGATTTGTTACAAAACATATTGCAAATTGATTACAAAAATAATACAAAAAAATTATCACTGTCTGTCACCTTTGGTCCTGTTTAGGGTTCTAGCCATCCACAATCAGAGTTTTCTGCATCTCTTGCACATCTAAACCAATCAGATTATAGTTCATGTATCTGTACCAAACTTCAAAATGTAGCTTGAAAATAAAATTTTAGAAAGGATAACAAAATGTGTAACCCTCAGCTACAAATATTCTCTTCTATCAATTCCAAAATGTATTTGGTAGGGTTTCGAGTTGCTTAAAATGATAGAAATTTGCATCAGTAAAGGATAATTTGGACCACATAAGTAATGAGATTCAGTTCACCAAATTAAAGTTACATGCAGCTCAAGAAATCATTTTGGATGGTCTTTTCAAACTTCTCCCACAGTCCTGGCCAAAGTGCCTCCAGGCTAGACTATTAATAAGACTTAAATTGCTAAGTTGCTAAATCAGATGCAGTCCAACAAGTTATTTAGGGCAAGAATGGTAGTGAAATCTTCTAAGAAAGTAACGAAGGAGCTGCCAAAGTTTCTGGTATCTAATTAGTATCAAATTAAAGTGTATACTAGAAGACAGTTTGGCATCTGCTGGGTTGCTGATCATTTCTTTATCTTCCTAAATGCATCACTAGCCATAATACAGGGTACAATATCAGCAACTGCAGCTGGTTAAATCCTAAATAAGGGAGTGACAAATGCAATACTGCACAAAAATATCATATGCATTTAACCTTTACTGAACTGTTCTTTAAGGATCATGTTCACAACCTGTGAATTGTTAACCCTAGGCCTTAGTTTGAATTTCCAAGTGACATTACTGCCATAAAATGATTGTCCCTTTCTGTTGGGTTCATATTTCATTTATAATTATTCTTAGAAAAAGAATTAGATCTCAATTTATATTTCACCTACCTATTTCATTAAGATAAGAGTTCAAAACTCATGGTAACTATGTGCTTGTTGAAGAATTAGACAATGATTTCAATATAAAACGTAATACACTGGCAATGATTTGTGGAATATGAGTCCAGGGATCTATGGACACCATATTTTCAGATTATTTGTCAATAGTATAAGAAACATGGCAGGGGAATCTGAATATGTGAATTCAGTGAATTCACAGTTATGATCATGATCTTGGCTTTTTTCATATATTACATGGATGCTTCTGAGGCATGGTAAATAAGATGCCACAAAAAAACAAGACATGAATTCTACATTAGCTTCCATCAGTGGCAGTTTTTAAGAAAGTTGTCACTTGTTCTTTCAAATTTCGTACCACAGTTTTATTGTTGTGTTCTTAATTTTAGATATTTAACACTGGATCAGGAATTTTAATTACAATGTTTTGGAATTATGTTAATGCATTTATGGTTTCATGAAAGGCATTAGTAATTTTTCTAATGTTCAATTTTAATGTTTGTGTGTATTTGCAATTTTATTATAATAAAGTGCGTTAAAAGGATTTTGACCGGTCTTTAATGGGTTTAGGACAATCTTTAATAAATTAATAAATACAGGCCAAGATGTAGTCTAGGAAAGAGTTTTAGGAGAGTTAAATGGGACAAGATGTTTCATGGGAAGCTGCAAATGTCCCCTTGCTGCATAGAGCATTTAACTGACCTATGAAGAGGGATAATTTGGAACAAATTGGAAGATCCGAACCACCTGATCAGCATTTCAACATTAAGAGATGATTCAAACAACACCCAAGCAGAATGTTTAATCTCCCTGAGGAAACTTGTGACTTAGGGGGTAAGATCTAAAGAAAATATTTTCAACTTTAGAGGGGCTAAAACTGCTGTTACATTATTTTTTAAATATTTTAAATAATTGTTAATGATATTTATTTATTTATTTTTAATATTGTTGCCAACTGAAACATTAAAGGCTTCAACTTGATGCATGGTGTTGACTCCCAAGTATTTTATATGCTAAGATATCAAGCAAATAATGTTTCAACACTATATCGTAATATTCAAATCGAAATTACTTTTTCATTACTTTTCTCACTATATCACAAGGGCATGCATTTGGCTGAAGATATTGTGATCTGTTTCAGCTGGCCAAAGAAAGAAACTGGTTTTTCATTTGTTTTTTGACTTAGCTTCCCTTGTGTTTATTTATTTCCCTGAATCCGTTTGCTTATGACCTTGAGTTAAAAATCAGTCAGGTTGTTGGTTCTTGATCAATACTTTCTTTTATATCTTCTTCTTGCTTTTTTTTTTCTTCACTGACCTTTCTAACTGGTGACTCTTTAGTTTTTACAAGGCTTAAAACTTGACTTTTATATGTCCCATTGCATAATAATTGAAACAAGATTTCAAACAGTGACAGTAGAAGGCCTATATCTTAAAGGAGAGAAACCCAGTCATTTCCCATTTTCTTTAAAATCCAAATTAATGTATCAGTATATTTCAGTTTATAATGTAATCATCATCTTAGAAACAAGAACATAAAAGAAAAAAAACTTAGTTTTATGAAATAGGTAATGCAATGCTCTTTGCTGGCATAAAAGAGAGAAGAGAAAGGGAAAAAAGAAAACCAGTTGTCTGTTGACTGGCCACTAATAGATTTCACTATTACATAGGTTTTATTATTATATTACTTTATTATTATATACCGTATGATCTATTTATTAAATATTAGATTTGAAGGCTTGTTCCACATTTGAGAGCCATATTTTTAGAAAATGTATTCTCCTAACTGTATCATTGTGAACTCCACAATTAACTAAAAGCACTATAGTATCCATGTGTTGGAACTGAATGACAAGAACCATCTATGATAATATTTCAGATTCTTTTCTATGATTTACCTAATAGTCCATTAGATTTATCTAATATCATCTTGAAAAAATAGAAATTATCCTAGTTTTTGCAAATAATAACAGGATAAGAACAACAGAGTTTAAATATCACAGTTACTTAATGCAATAAGTACTATTTTCCGTGCAGAGTTTGAATTCAAACAACACAGGAACATAAATGCAATGAAGTCCGTTATCAGTAAGAACTTTCAGTTTCTTCTAGAACTGTAGGAGATGGGGAGCATAACTTTTATTTCTCATAAATTGTCTAAAACTCTCTTTGGATAAATACTTATGACTCTTGAATAAAGCTACCAGGTATATTAAATCACTTCAAACATGACTAACAGAAAATAAATAAGAAAAATACTTTATTTTTTCCCCAATTCAGTATTTACACCTTGTGTCAAATCCTTCTAAAATGAGTCATGATCACTTCTATTCAATGAAAAAAAGGTTTCTGTAGAACTTAAACATATTACATTTGACTGGAGTTGCATCATTTCTAGATATTCCTTCTTCCTTAGAAAATTCCAGTTTTAAAATACATGCTATGCCTACCTCTCATTTCAAAACTATTGCTTTCACAGACAATGCTGAAGTTAGCACAACTATGCCTTTTCCTGACAAATCACATGAGAAAACCTTTAATGGCATGATCTGTTTGTTAATAGAAACAATTACACAGGTCCAACAGTGAGCTCCTCTTTGCAAAAATTCTTCAAGACACTCATTAGCTTTGACAGTCTTCATTTGAGAATATTGTATTTCTGGTTTTCTGCTTTAGACACTGGCTTTTATTGTAAGAGGACTGGATGTTATTATTCTATAATCATGTTTGTTTGTTTCTCTATATTAAGTATCACATACATCAGTCAGGGGCATTTTTTAGCCCACAGACCACATCTGGCCTTTTAACTATCCCTGTCCAGCCTGCATAAAATCAATTAGCAATTAAAAATCAAAAATAAATAAGACACTGAAGAGGGCAGGAGAAGAAGCTGAGTTAGGTCCCACAGCTTTGGCTCTGCATAGTTGACATGTGCTCCTTTAGTTGTCAACTGAAAGAGAGTGAGGAGATTTTTCTGTGCCTGCTCAGCATTTGGTCTTCACTTGAAGCAGCCTGAGGAGTGGAGGTGATGGTGTTTAAAGACATCAAATTAGGTTACATTGATTTGGGCCTCCACAACACTCTTAGTTACTTATGTGCCCCCTTGGGAAAATTAATTGCCCAGCTCTAACATACATCAATAGTTTTATAAATGGTATGTTTAAATTATGGACAGTGAGCGCAGCATAGGAACTCCTAGGAGAAATATTAATAAACATGATCAGATATAAAGATATTTCTTTTCACATCAATTTGTTTCCATTTTACTCTTTAAATATTTACCTACAGTCCTTACTGTAGGTATATACTGTAGGATATTTTATAATATATTTTATAAAGATTGAAAACTTTGAAACTTGTAGGAAGATATTCTTCACATTTATTCCAAATTGCTAACTAGTTTAAACTTAGTAAAGACCTATGTGGTTGCTACGTAATCCACTAGAAATTGCAGAAACAATTAATGTTCAAGTTTTAACCAATATAAATGGCAGGAATATTAATGTAAAAAAGAAATGGTAGTATCTTCCATAGACTTAGCTATTTTACTGATCTGAGTTTGATATATTTAACAGAAGAAAAAATTGTCTTAAGAAACACTTCAGAGACATAGCTAAAGGACTACTACTGACATTTGTATTAATTACTATGTAGAGTAAGTAATAACTGAAGAATAATGCTCCTTCAGTGAACTGAACCAAGCATATAGTTCATCTTTGAATAATATGTGCTTTTACTATGCATTATTCTAAATTAGTACCCAATATGTAAGTTGGTTTCTATCTCCACTTCTAATTAGATTTATCATGAAGTTTTTCAGACACATTTTCATTCACTTGTTTAACAATAAACAATAAGGACAGTGATTTAATAATTGGAATGCTTGGTGCTCTGAAGGAAAAGCTTGCATGTATACTGATGTTATGAAACATCATCATCATATGAAGGAAAATGTGATGACAACCTTACATGGGCATGGCTTAAGATGGGACCCATCAAGAAAGAAACGGATGGGAAAGAGAGATTGCTCTATATGCCTGCCTTGAGTATGAATACATATGGTTAGAGCAGTGATGGCAAAAGACACCCAAAAGGGTGGGGGAAGGCCATTTTTTGCTCTCTCCAGGTTTCAGGAAAACCTCCTGGAGCCTGTGGATGGTGAAAAACAGACCCAACAGGCCTACCTGTTCATTTCTGAACTTCTGGTTCGGCCATTTTTTGCCCTCCCTTGTGAGGTCCAAGTTCATTTCTGAACTTCCACTAGGTCCGTTGGGTCCGTTTTGCACCATCCACAGATTCTGGAGGCTTTCCTGAAGCCTGGGGAGGACAAAAACAGCCTTCCCCCACCCACTGGAAGCCCAAAAATCACCAGGCCAGCGCATACATGCATGCTGGAGCTGACATAGGAAACACCTCACGTGCCCTCAGATATGGCTCCATGTGCCATTGCATGCGTGCCATAGGTTCACCATCATGAGTCTAGAGCTGTGGTTCACAAACCTTTTTAGTCCACTTCCCCCTTGGTGCTACAAACTCATCCTTGGTGTCCCCCTATAAATAGCATTGTTCTGAATAGCAGTTTGCATGACACACTAAGGAAGATAGTGGGCGTAGTCAACTTGTAAAATGTGGTGAAACTCACTTAACAATGCTCTTGCTTAGCATCCAAAATTTTGGGTTCAATTGTGGCCATAAATTCTCTTTCTTTCTTTCTTTCTTTCTTTCTTTGTCTCTTTCTCTTTCCTTGTTTCTTTTCTTTCTTTCTTGTCTCTCTCTTTCCTCTCTCTTTCTCTCTTTCTCTTTCTTTCTTTCCTTCCTTCTTTCTTTCTTTGTTTCTCTTTTTCTCTTTCTCTTTCTTGTCTCTCTTTTTCTTCTCCCTTCTGCGCTTGGAAGAGGACACCACTGCTTTTGCCATTTTCTTGCTTCTGCCACCATGAAATGAAAGCAAGCAGTGGTGGTGGTGCTTTAGGAGGGCAGGCGGATATCTGCAGCCAGGCGGAGAGGGAGGCCAGCGAGGGCATTGGCGGTGGCCCCTTCCAAGCAGAGTAAATGGAGGCTGAGCATGTGGGATGCCCATATGGCACTAGGCCTCAGACCAGGGGACATGGCAAGGCTCACTTGCTTTTTGGACCTGCATGCTTGGCTTCTACACTCGGCTTCCATGGGGCCTTTGGCTGAATGACAAGCACTTCCCTTGGGTCCGACTCTCTGCATTCGACCCCAGTGCACCTGTTGCTGGGGAGGTGCAGCAATCACTTGGCCAGGGTGGCCACGGCAGGGGTTGCATTGGCCTTTCCACCTGTGCCATGTCCCGTTCCATCTGGCCATGCAACTACAAGTGCGGCAACCTGATCTTCTCCAAGATGAAGCACTACCGCCCAGTGCCATGGGCTCTGCAGTGGTGTTCCTGGGCTTGGGGCTCTGAAGCAGCCCACTGGCTTCCCACCCGGCCACCTGCTTTACCCAGTCGGCTGGCAGCAGCTTCCGTGCTTCTCGCTCTGCTTCTTTGCTGGTAGGTGGTCGAGTGGGAAGCCAGAGACTTCAGAGCCCCAAACCCCATGGAGTCAGCACAGGAGACATGCTGGCCCAGGTGGAAGGAGACATTTTCTGCAGCATCCCCCTCCCTTCTTTAGATTGCCCTGTGGGACAGCTCAGCCTTTGCAGAAATGAGGGGGGCACATGTGCAGCAGCCTTGGGACATCCGTTTGCCCTCCTAGAGCACTGATGCTGCCCCTCTCAGTCCCAGTGCAGCCTCTGCATTTCTACAAAGGCCCGCCCACCTACCCACTAGCTGGGCTGGGCTGGACACCGACCTCTGAAGGCAAGCAGGCATGGGGGACCACCAGGAAGGCCGTGTGGAAGGCAGGGAACATAGCATGGCTGTGGGAAAGTGAGATAGCAGCTAGCTGCCAGTGTATGGTATGCACAGGCACAGGAGGTGATGGGGCGAATTGGGCCAGAATCGGAAGTGGTCAGCTGACTGGCAGCCGACAGAGCCCCAGGAAGAATTGTGCCCTGCGAGGGAACCACCTCCAGCACTGCTCAGTCACCCCCCTTGCCTCTTAATACCTCCCTGTCACCTCCCTTGCCTCTTAGTGTCCCCCTAAGAAATCCCACCGCTCCCAGAAGGCGGTACCATCCCCTTTGGGAACCACTAGTCTACAGTGTTCTTAACTCTGGTAGTCCACTGCAATACTGTACATACAGCACAAACTTAGAGAAGAACAAGACAGGCTTCATTAAACTCCCCAGCCATGACAAAAGCACCCTCAGGGTAAGCTTGCTGTTATCTCTCAATGGTGTCATGTAGCTTAGAGAGTTCTGTGCTAACATTTGCATCAAGTGGAATATAGACAGCAGTGATAACCATCACAGAAATATCTTTAGGTAAATAAAATGCCCTACATACAACAATTATTAATTCCACATCTGGAGAACAGTGTGTATAAGTAACTCTATTGTTAGTATGCCAGTCATTATGTGTGTAAATACAAAGTCCTCCACTTTTGCTTTTATTAGAGTTGCTATTTATGTCAAACTGGTATGTGGTGTGGTAAGTTAGCTCCACTGACGCATCCGGTACAACTGGATGAAGCCAGGTCTCCATGATAATCATCACACAGTAGTTGTGAATGAGCTTATTTTGTTGGCAAAGGATCTAGCGTTAGTTAGAAAAATACTTGGTAATGTTGGTCTGTGAGGCTATTTCCGCTCTCATTGCCATCGGCGCCACCTCCCAGGCCCAACAACTATACAAGGCTTGCTATTCTTGTATGTTATTGTGCAAAATATAATAATTCAATTTGCAGAATTTGGAATAAAATTTATTTTTCATAGAAAAGACAATATATATTCCTTTATTGAGCAGTTTCTGTTTTTTCCCCCTACCATAAGCACATAATTTCTCAGAAGTACTTGAAGATAATTTTACTATAGCAATGTGAAATAATGTGAAATCTTGATATGCATATTTTTTCAGTGGATACATGAAGATATAAATGATAGCCACTGGCCAGGCTAGTTACTTCAACTATTCAAAAATTATGAGTTCATTGAAAGTAGAATTCCATTGGCTATATGGAGTAGAAAGAAAAGGAATGTCTATATTTGTACTTTTAAGGCTTAAAACTCTTACAGTACTACTAGGAATGTACTATGTGCTGACTCAAGGAAGTGTTGCAGAAGACTACAGGTTGTTTTCAGAGCATGGGGTATTTTACTTTTGAATTTAAATTAGAAATGCACTCCTCCAGTGCCTCAACAAAGCAAGGCTAATTCATCTGTATAAATGGTTCTAGTCACATAAATGCTGATATGAAATAAATCAGGCACAGACATACATAACTGTGGACTATCAACTATCCCAGAAAAGACATATTGAAATCTAGAATTTATTTTGCATTTTTTCCTGCATTTTCAGAGATGTTTTTATTTTCAGTAAGATCCACCTGGGTCCTACTCTAATTGCCATAGAAAACTTCAAATTATTTCTAGCATCAATGAATGCTAGTATTAGCCAATCAGTGTTTTATTTATAATCCCAAAGAAATTTCCCCCTCCATAAAAAATGATAGCAGTTTTCCCCTTTTTTCCCTAGAGAAAATTATAGATAAGTTTATAGTCAACAAATAGAAAAGAAACTGAGAAAAATAATGCAGCCATAGATCTGTAAAATGTTTATACTGAAAAAAAATCTTTGTATTGTTAAAGAATTTTGAACACCTGGACAGCTATAGTTATGATGATGATAGGCTATTTTTGGATACAAGTGGAAATCTAGTGTAACACTGACCTTTTCAGATGCATGACCATAGGAGGGAGCCACATGAAAGAATTTTATTTTCTTGTAACATCGCTGTGGCAAGCAAGCCAAGACAAAAGCAGGAATGATTAAAGACCCAGCATCTCCCAGTTACTTTTGAATAGAGGAATACAAAAGATAATGTAATGCTTAAATCAATTTCCTGGAGTTTCCCAGAAGCCTTTAAAACAGAGAGTAAGATGGTGAGGGGCAGAACAGGAATAACAATAAAAATCCATCTTGTGTCCTTCTAGAGAACTTCAGTGTTAAATGTGATGATCTCAGTTCTACTTTCCATCAATTAACAGCATGAACAAGTTTTATATCATAATTTAGATAGGACAGCAGAGGGAATCTAATATTCTCCCATTTAATCCTCACCTTCTCATTTTCAATAACTTTTTCCACTTTGTGCTCCCATGACTTTTTGGATACAGGTAAGTCCTACCGTGTTTCCCCAAAAATAAGGCAGGGTCTTATTTTCTTTTGAACCCCAAAATATGGCCTTGGATTTTTTGTCGGGGGGGCTTATTATTTTGCAGGAGGCAGCGAGCGTGGGACTCGATGTTCCGCTGCCGCCACCTCCTCTCCCTGTTCTTTGCGCTGGTTGAGCAACTGGCCCACAGCTGCCGCTCGTGGAGCACAGTCCTGCTCCACGAGGCAGCAGCGGAGGTGCAACGAGTCTCACAAAGACTCATTTCTGGCAAGTGGGGCAGGGTGGGCCGCATTCTACCTGACACTTGTAGCACCATCGCATTCCATGCTGTTGTGTCCAGGGATGCACGTTGCAAAAGAAAACTTCTCGTGAGTTCGAGAAGTTTGATTGAACTCACGAGAAGTTTTCTTTTGCAATGTACTTCCCTGGACACAATGGCGAGGAATGCGATGGTGCTCCAAGTGCCAGGTAGGAC
>JANHFT010001626.1:145490-164356 GCA_032467955.1 Pseudoxenodon macrops
AACCCTTCCAACTCTATTATTCTATGTTCTCTATGTTCTAAATTGGGTGCTTCACAGCAGAAGCAATACAGCTGGCTAGACCACACATGCATTAAATTCATGGCCTTTATGATCAACCTGCATCATTGTCCCCTCCTGTATCTTTTTCTCCAGGAAGAAACAAGAAGTAGCCAACACTGCAGCAACTATAAAAGGTCTTTGGAAACTCTAGGAATATCAGCTGATCACAGAAATGTTACTTAATACTCTTTATAATGAAAATGTTTGCAATCTTGTCCTTCTTCCTAAAGGGAAGAGATTAATCCTAATCCTTAGATGGTTTTCCCTGCCCTAATCCTGTCAATTTATGTTGTTTATTGACTTGATTCAGCATGTATCAGCTGCATTCCAGCTGCAAGTGTTAAGTAGAGCTATTAACTGAAGGGAGGGAGGGAGAGAGAGAGAGAGAGAGAGACTCTCTTGTACTTTATTTTAAACCCGTTCTCCGAACTGCCTAAGCAATTTACTAACGGTTCATGTGAACCGGTGAAAACCAGCTGCATTTCACCTGTGCCACTACTCTTAGGCCAGTTTATCCAATGAATTTCCATTCTAAAATGTAGTCCACTGGCTTCCCACTGGCTTCATATTACCACTTTGCAAACTGCTGGAGAAGCCCTTTCCAAGTCTTCAGTCCCTTTGATAATTCATCCTAAATATATGAGAATGCTGTGACAATTTCACCTTCTCCTATAATTCACCTTTTAATTTGGTGCTTCAGCAGCTCTAAGTTTTTGTGGAAAAGGACAAAAAATGGGGAAAACAAAAAAGAGGAAATGATTGGTTATCCATGAATGTGATAAAATGACCATGCAGCACATAACAGCATGGCAGCTAGCAATTTCCACCCTGTTGCCCTAGTGATTTAGGAATAGCATGTTATTACAGAATCATATCAGTTGGAAAACCAAAAATTTTGCAACATATCGGCACGATTTTGCCACTAAAAAATATCACAAACCCTTTGAATATTCATTGAGATCAAAGATATTGAGTTTGAAGGATTTATACTGAACCGTTACCCTGCCATTCACATCTTGTGTTAGTCAGACTCACTGAAGAAAATTCCATTTACTGCAATCAAGTCTTCAAATTTACATTTTTTTTAAAAAAATCTAAGAGTGAAAGACTACCTGCTGCTTATAGGAGTGGGAATGAATTCTGAAATTACAGAATCAAATTAGCTAAGATGGTAAATAGTGTTGTTGAGAATCATGTCGATTAGGAAAAAAACAACACTGAGGCAAGCAAGTTTTATATAAAACATCATAAGAAGTTATCATTCTGATATCATCCTTTTGTCTACCTCTATTATGATACAACAATAACACTCTCATTCATTGCTTTTCTTTTTTTTAACAAAAAAATGTGGTTGTGATTTCCAGGATTGTATTTTATTTATTCCTAAACCAGAAGAAATTGAATTTTCCCCTTTCTCAAGTAAAAAAAGAATGTAGGTAAACTGGCATAAAATAGTAGTCTTCTTAAAATATTTTTATTTATAGTTAGGTGTTTCCACATTGGCAAAGAAGTGAGTCAGGACAGTGTAGTCTGCCCTTAATTATTCAAATTATATGCTGAACATTTATTGAGAGATGCTGTATTTGAATAAGCATAGTTTTAAAATTGGACAAAGAAATGGAACCTTAAATCAATCAATCAAGTTACCTTTGTATATGCTGCACTTGATGGTCATTTGTGTGAGCTGTCTTGAGTTATTTTCAGTGTTATCTTCCACAGTGCCTCTGAGTTCTTGAGGAAGGTCTTACATGTCCTGTTGACTTGTATTATACCAGGCACTCACAGATCCATATGCTTCTTCTATTTCTGCAGTTGGTGAATCTACTATCACTGTGTTGTTGTGTTGTTGCACAGTAGTTGGGAGTACTTGAATGGTTCTTTGGAGAATAGGGTATTTATCTTCCTGGCCTCTGTGTTTCTGGTTGCAGATATTATGAGCTTTGTTAAGCAGTCTCGAAGGCTTCAGATAAAGTCAGACTTTTGTATTTTTTTCAGTACCTCACTGTTATCCTTAAACTTCAGACCAATCTATAATTCCATCATATGATTAACCTATCTCTGAGTTGCCTTGATGTTAGCCTTTAATTTCATTTTATACAGGGAGTATGTACTTCTCTTCTTTATCATGCAGCAAAGCATTTACAGGATTACAATAGCTGTAGCACTTACCAGCTCATTGCTTTGAGTTATGGTGATCATAAGAATTATTTGATAGCACTATTGGCATCTTATAGCATGTTATCCAATAGTACTGAGTCTTGGTAATCATTCTTAAGGCTTGATTGTAGCTACTTTATCCATGATCTTATCCCTCATATCCACTGCTGTGCTTTTAAATAGAGGAATTAGCAGTGTCACATTCAATTGACTGCATATTGAATTGTTCTGGGTCTTCTTGGTTATGTGATGTAATATGTAGTTGGTATATCTCAATTTGTGAGAACAGCTTCCTCTTCATTATGTTGAAACTTGGGTATGAAACTGTTTCTTAATTAGTGTGGATGCAGGTCTTCTGTCCATCCATAGTTCTCTCATGTTTTACATATTCTATCTCATTAGACCTATTGTTGTGGCAGTATTCCATCAATTCCAGTTTCTCTTATTTGTTTCAGTTATCCATGTTATAAGCATGACATGGATCTTGTTAATGCAGATGAAGACCAAGCCACCATCAATCTCCTGGTTAATATCACTTTCATATTTATAGTTGGCAGGTCAGGAGTTAGGCAGTCTTTGTTCAAACACCCGTACTGCTAAGGTGAATACCAGCTGTGATTCGAACTGCAGTATCCACACATTAAAGGTGCACATTAAAGGTGCATAGTGTGTGCGCACACACACACACACACATGCACTATGCTATGCAATCGTGTGTGTGTGTGTATAAACTATCCTAAAGATACAAGTTCCAGGTGTAGCTATAAAAGAAGAAACAGACATCGTGATCTCTGGAACTTAAAATATATTATCCACTTAGCTTTCGTTAGCCTCTGTTAACATCGTCAGAGTGTAAAAACTACTATTGAAAAAATATTTGTCTTTATGCATCATTGATCAATTTAGCCATTGCATGCATGATAGGCCACTCCACCCACCTCTCACCTATAGTTATCTGTCATTTTTGCTTCAGACATGCTAATTGATGGAAGCTTAGCTCTTGTTACTTCCTCCCCTATCGTGCACCGCTTGGGCTGCCCATCTCCAGGGAATGACACTGAGCTGTGAGATATTGCTTTAATGGCATTCTTTCTGGCCCCTTCCTACACACCATCACTCCTCCACCTCACAGGTACATTTGATATATTAGTTTGTTGTTTGCCCATGATCTTGTAATGGCCTGGCTCGTTCCTCATTACTCATGTCTATTATGGCTTGAAGTTGCTCTGCCGGGCAAATCGGCATTTAGCCCTGGCTGGCTATGCCTCCACAGGACAAATCTGCATGCTCCAACGGGTGTGTGTCCCATCGATCTCTACTCCCCAATAGAAATCGGTCTCTGCTCATCTTGCAGGAACTTTCCTGGTGCCTCAATGCTTGGTAAGCTGGTAGCAGGTCGATGTGCCTATTGATGGAGTTATTGTTGGAAAACCAGGTTTCTTTCAATAGCATTTCCTTAATTGTATTATGAACAACAACTTCAGCCTCTTGAAAGTTGAACATGTGATTGTGCTCCTTCATATATGTCCAGATCTGTGAGAACTGTTCTTTGCACTGGACAGTCAGTTCATGTTCATGCACTCTAGTCTGTAGCTACTTAGCCATTTCTCCTATGTAGTTGCTTGAACAGTAACTGCAGTTAATACGGTAAACCACCAAGAATGCCTCTTCTTTGGGTAATATTTTTTTGGGGTGCATCACTCTCATTCTCCAGAGTTTGATCCAGTTTCTGTGCCAACTTGGACTCATGCACTGAAAGAATGCATGCAGCGGTTTCAGTTACTCTCTGTACATATGGGAGCACCCTCCATGCAGATGCTACACTTCTACCCTCAATGGGCTTTTGGGCTCTAGGTGTAATAAACCATCAGATAAAGTCTGTAGAGTAACCATTGAGCATGCAGATCTGATAGAGCTGTGCCCTCTCTTTCGTTTTGGCCATCATTGTGCTGCAATGAGTGTCTACCCTATTGAACAATGACCAAATGCAGCTAACTTTATGTGCAGTGGGGTGGTTGCTCTCATTCTGTAACATGCGATCTGTGCTCATGATTTTTCAATACACACCTGTGTCAAGGCTCCCATTAGGATTATGGCTGACTCACACATCCAGGAAGGCCAGCATCAGAGGTGGGTTCCTACCGAACCATTAGTAACCTACTGGCATGATTCGGTAAAACCATTAGTAACCCGGGCCTGCCACGCTCCTGAGCTGGTTCTTTCGGCAGTGCCATAGGCACTGTCATCTTAGATTTTGCTTCTGAACATGCATAGAAGCACTGCGCATACGTGCACACACAAAGCATACACACATGGCCGCAGCACACCCCTGAGTGAACCGGCAGTAAGAAGATTTAAAACCCTCCTCTGGCCAGCATGTCTCTTTCTCCATCGTAAATTGAATATCTGAGTATATGGAATTAAGGATTCACCTAAACCAGGTCTTATCTTGCTGTTTAATAATGGCAAATGTGTCATTGACATAACATACCCAAAACCTGGCCTTGTAGATTTTCATTGCTTCATATTTCAATCTCTGGAGGACCACCTCTGCAATCACTCCTCAGATCAGGGATCCCATAAGCATACCCTTTATCTGTTCATACCCATGTCTGTCAAATGTAAAATAGGTCCTAAGGCATAAATTCAACAAGTGGAGGAGATTGTCCATGCTGAGGGATTTGGGGTTTGGAGTTCCTTCTCCAATAGTAGCTCCTTTATAATTAGGGTCACTAACTCCTGGGGGATGGACATAAACAAAGACACGAGATAAATGACACCATCGTCTCATCCTCCCCAACCTCCACTCCCTCCAACTATTGTAGAAAGTTGGTACAGGATCTCATGATGGTGTTGGCACCTTTGACCAAATGTTGCAGTTGTCCATGTAACCATTTGGCTAAACAAAACATGAGGGTGCCATGGAGGGAGACAATGGGCCTTGTGGATCTTTGATAACCCACAGATCCTTGCCATGGCTGAGTCCCTTGGTCAAATCATTCTTATATAAACTTATCAATGTATATATATATAATATGCCTGTGAGATGGAGAAGCAATGGTGTGTGGGAGGAGGCCAGAGAGAATGCCGTTAAAGCAATATCTGACAGCTCAGCGTTATTCCCTGGGGATGAGTAGTCCAAGCAGTGCGCGATAGGGGAGGAAGTAACAGGAGCTAAGCCTCCATTGATTAACATGTCTGAAGCAAAAACAACAGAGCTCATTATAGGTGGGAGGTGGGGGGAGGGCCTATCAAGTATGCAATGGCTAAATTGATGAATGATACATAAAGGCGAATATCTCTTCAATGGTAACTTTTACACTCTGACGATGTTAGCAGAAGCTGACAGAAGTCTGTTTGTTTGTGTGTCTGTGTCTGTGTCTCTCTGTGTGTGTGTCTGCCTGTGTCTCTGCATGCATGTGTCACTTTGTTCAAAAATTAAACATATCAAATATGCAGTAGCATATGAAGTAAAGAAAAAAAAGAATCAGAAAAGTTTTAGATTTATATATAAAGCTTTATATGCAGAATCACTTAAAAATACAGATTATTGAATAGATGCTTATTAACCCTATGAAGCTAGAAACCTTTATTGTACTATATGAGTACATCATTTTTGTGACCTAGTAAGAAAGAGTATATACAGTATGATACATGCCACCATATTTTGTATCACGCTTGAGTTTTTCAGAAATATTCTTTTTTTCTCCCCATGATCCATGTAATTGATTTGCACTGACCATGTCCTTTCAACAAGCTGACTGCATCCTTCAGGAAATTAATCCTGTAATATTTTTAAACTTTAGAAACACTTGAAACTTCAAATATGCCTACCAATTTAGTTGCTTCTTCATTTAACTCTGAGCTTTTTTTTATAACCTGAAAAGGTAGTTTAAATGGAAATATCCAGGAGCTACAGAGTTAACATGGAAATGAGGAGATTAAAACAGAGAGAAATTTACATATTCTGTGAAATTGTAGTTAAATTTGTATTTCATGAGGTTTGCAGTTTATTAAATTGAGTTGTTTTGCATCCAACTTTTTCACCAGCTTTATCCAAGGTTGTAAAGGAACAATTGTTGAAACAGAATCAGTTATCATGAATATGACAAGAGAATAAACTCTTTTAAATTTATATACCAGGGAAAGATTGAAAAAATGCACAGATAAGCACATATGCTTACACACAAACATGCATACAAAGAGAGTAATTATCCATTTTTTATTGGACAAAGAGTCACTGAAGGCTATAAAAGTGGTGACAGATGATAATATTTTTAGCAATTTGTACATATAATCTGTAAGTAAAATGTTGGAGTGCAGAACAGATCAAAATTTAAAAATAAATGAAGTGCCATTTTTGTTGATGGCAAACTAAAATTAAAAGTGATCTTTCTATATATCGATAAATGAAAAACTGTGTTAATTTCAGTTTTACGTGTTCTCTTTGTTTTGTGAATCATATGATTCACGTGAAAAAAGTATAAGCACCTACCAATCAGTGAATATGATTGAGAACAAGTCATTGTTTTTAAAGCAACAAGCAAGATGCAAGAGAAGGATGATGGCTTCATAGCTAAGTGCAGAGCAATAATCTCCACCTTTTATACAATTTATAATTAACTTGAACTTTGTAATTCAAATATGATATTTTGAACTTTGTTAATATTAGTGAGGTACCTAGTGAGTTTTCTCAAAAAAATGAAAACAATATGTTTAAGATTTTCCAGAATCATTGGACCCAATTGAATAAAACAAACACATTAACACTTCTACTGCGTCTTTACATCTTGTATAATTTTTGGTAATCAATTCAGTAATATAGCTTTATTTATAAAACTAAACCAAACCAAAAAATAATACAAATATAAATGTTAAAAAAATCACATCTGTTTTCTTTCTTCATTTTAAGAAGACACATTAATTTAGTTTTTTAAATTATAAACTAAAAGTCTGTAACTATAAACCCTCTTGAATTAAACAAGTAAACAACATGCATTATATGAAATATAAACAGCTATAAAAATATTAAAGTATAACAAATATAAAATCATATTCTGCAAAGCTAAGAGAGTTTTCTTTGTTTTTGTTTGTTTCTTAGGCTCATTAACAAAGACATGTGAGGTGTAATAGACCATGTTTCAGCTAATTTTTGTTCTTTCAGTTGTCTTCTTTTCTTGTTGCTATTTCTATTATATAGTGGAGTTGTATTAGAATTGATGCCTACAAATCAACCAGCCCTAAAGAAACACTATAAGCAGTTTTCTTGCATAGCTTCATTGCCATATTTTTACAACGCAGAAAAATATAAGATCTACTGAATCTCTAGTCTTTCAAAATTCAAGAGTGTTTTTTTGGTTTGATTTCTAATTTCTGGGTTGACATCATATGGGCCAGACAGGGACAGCCAAAGGGCTGGATATGATCTGGAGGCTGTAAATTGTCCAAATCTGGATTATCCCATGGTCACCCAGCTGATTTCTTCAGTAAGGCAGGAGTAGAACTCCCAGTCCTCTGGTTTATATCATGGTACCTCAAGCGCTAGATTAAAATGGCTTTCAACCTTAACCGTATATATTTAATTTTTACAAAGACAATGAAGAATTTTAAATTTCATTTTTGTAATGGTGTTCCCTTGATAATAATAATTTTTGAACAAACCACCACCTTACTTATATGTTCTTGTTTTTGTCTTTGCATTTGACCTTCAAATGTTTTGAAATATGATTTTCTCCCACAGTTGAAAAGAAATTAAAGACTTTGTCTTTTGCAAGATGATATTATAGAACATTCTCAAGATTTTATAAGAGCAAGAAACAAAGCATAGCTCTGAATACCATTAATTTGTTATCATTATGGTTGGTCTCAGCATCAGCCACATGTTTAAACATGTTTAAAGGATTTGGCATCTTTATTCCTAAGGACCCAAAGTAGACAGACATTGTTACAGTATATAATAATATTAAAAGTAGAGTCACAGGATGTAAACTTTCCAAATATACCTGACAAAGGAATTGACTGAGAGTGATTTTGTTAATGTTGATTGTATTCAAGTGGTGCTCCAGATGTTTTGGAATTTCACCCAAAGCATCTATTACTATTGTTACTGTCTTTGCTTTCTTTGGCAGCAATCATTCTACTTTTATTTGGAGGTCTTTATATGTTGATGTTTCTTCAGTTCTTTGTCTTCTACTCTTTTGTCTTCAGTTATTGCACTGTACAGGCTTTTTGTCTTCTGACTCCTTTTAATAGCTGTTAAATCTTGGCTGTTATTAAACACTGCCCAGACTTCCAATAAATCTGGGTGGTTAAATAAATTCTGTGTTTATACAAATATATTGTTATATTTTGAGGGCTACTATAAATACTGGTTTTTCACTTGCTGATTTACATTTTTTTTTGAATAGGCATAAAAATGCATAACAAAATGTATTATCCTAAAACATTTTACAGGTTCAATTTATTTTATTTCCCTTTACTCTTATGTGCCAACTTAGTGTAAAATATATTCCATATATTGGTTATAATATAGCAAGAACCACATAAATTCTAAAATGTTACTTGAACTTTCTGCTTCTTACGCCAATTTATTTTCCTGAATTATATTTTTTCTTAAGACTGTAATTATATTAACCAGTGATCAGTATTAATTGCAAAGATACATTTTTCAAACACGCTAGGCTAAAATAATACGCAAATTTGGAGATCATTATTCAAAAGAGCAAATCAGCCACAGCACTTTTAAAAGTACTTACATATTACTGTGCTTATGAATATAAACATTAATTTCATATATATAAAACTATAACCTATAAAACAAAGTGTTTGCATTTAAGGACTGAATACAGTGTATATATCTGAGAGAGAGAGAGAGAGAGAGAGTGGGTAAGAAAGATCTGCTATTCTACTGCCATAATTCTCTGTTTCTCTCTCTTTCTTTTCTAACAATGTAATGTGACAATGTTATTGTGGTAGCAGATGGAGTGAGAATTATGATATATTTTCCGTTGCTCAAAATTTGCTAAAATCTGAAAGTCCATCATTGTTTTATGCGGGCAATTTGACAGTGGAATTCTAAGGAGGTTTACTCAGAAGTAAGTCTAATGAGTTCATATAACTTGGTAAAACATTTAGAAGCAGAAATTAATGAGATTATATGAATAGAAAAAATAAATATATCAGTGATAAAAATCTAAACCCATTTTATTGTATCAGGAAATATTTTTTCCTTTCATTCCAATGGAAGAATAAATATTACTGTACTCGCTGAAGAATTGGTAATTCTTCAATTAAATCTTCAACTTCTAGGGAAAAAAGGAATCTTTATTGGTATGGAAATATTATGAATTGAATGGACCATTTTTGCTTTATAGTAGTTACTTCATAATTGAAATAAATTGCTTTAAATATTTTGGGAATGTTTTTAAATGGCCCATATTAAATGCAAAATAATTGCTTTGTAATAAGAAAAATCATATCCAAAGTAAGACATTTTAAACTTAAGCTGGTTCAAATTTGAAATGTTGTTCATACTACTAGAAATCTCATAGCTTTTCCTAATATGTATATAAATGATGAAAGCAATATGATGATGAATGTATACATATACGTATATACACACATTTGTTTGGTTTTACAAACTAGGGATACTTCGAAATATATAATAGTTTGCATGCTATATAATATCTAGAAGCATTTTATAATTGAACAGCAGTAGCTATATTTTGTGAGGATCAAAGTTCTTGGTAAGATGCAATTAAGTTTTAGATTATGATGGTATTAGATATAGCATTAAGTGGTAATTAGTTTTTGACAGTTGAAAGCTTATAAGGTTTCAGGTTTCATATTTGGAGCCTGTCAATATCAATGAAGGCAGGTGTGACAAGTTTAAGATGTTCAGATTAGAATGTAATCTTTTACACTGAAGATGCATTGTTCAATTTTTCTTCATTTAAAATTATAATCAGCAGAGTGCAAAAATGGCATATTTAACCATTTGCAAATATCTTTAAAAAGACCTCAATTATGAATTATCTAGCAAACTATTCCTAGAAACCCAGGAGCAAACAGAACATTCTTCAAATTGATTCCAAACTTTTATTTATTGGTCAGCATGGGCTCTTACCTATTGTTATTAAATTGTTAACTTTAGTAGAGTATTCATGATAATTCCTTTTTAAACTAAATCATTTTTCATAATAAATATGGCTATAAATTTACAGTATATGATGTCAGAATCCAGAATCGATTGATAGAATTAAATATCATAATAGTAAACAGAGATTGGGTACAGCTACAGTGAACTATATATATATAATTTTATTAATTGATCTTGCTGGTAATTATTTCTTGCTAAATTAACTATATTTCCTGAAATTATTTTTGTGTATATCTACATGCTCTAGCAGATCATACATCATAACTTACTAACAGTAAATACAAGAAGAAGCTGAATGGTGAGCTTTACCAGAGGGCTCTGACACCACAAATTGTGATTATTTGTCTTATTTTTATATTGTAATGTATTATTTCTTTGTTTTGTGAACTACCAAGACTGTTGTGAATGCATACACAGTTAATTAATAAATGAAAACATAAGTAAATGTTTTCTAATCTTCATTGTCAGCCTCCTTCTTTCCTTCCTTCTTTCCTTCCTTCCTTCCTTCCTTCTTTCATTTCCTTTTTCCTTTCCTTTTCTTTTCTTTTCTCTTCTTTTCTTTCTTTCTTTCCTCGGAACCACTTTTCCTGCCACCAGAGTCAGCTAGACGAGAATGGTGGTATAAAAACTTAATAAATAAAAATATTTTCTCTGTGCATTCTCCTTTCTATATTTCCTTGGTTGTGAGTGTCACATGCCTCAAAGCTCAGCCCAATGACTGCCCCAATTCATATTATCTTGTTTTTTTATAGATGCTTCATTTTCCAACAAAGCACTTGGCTTATACTGAACTTCTTCAAACTCTTCCTTGTAAATATTTTTACTAAGATTTTGTAAGTCAATTTGCTGTAACGCTGTAATACAACAATGACAATTTTCACACCATACCTTATTTATCCTTTTGACAAAGAAATTCTGGCATGCATTTCTATAGTACATTATATGTTATGTTAAAATGGCCGGTATGTTAAAATGGCCTGTACTCATCACCCACAGCTTTATTTCCATAATCAAGAAAAAGTCTGACAAGAATATTGCTGATGCTTTGTACTTTTGATTACTGCAGCAGTTTATTATGGTAATTGTATACACATTCCTGAGTAGATGTAGACAATTGGGCCTTTTTATTTCTCATAGAGATCCTGCTATGTACAGCTCTTGGGTCTGCAGAAGAAAAGATTATACACATTTTGAATATGGGTATTTTTCCCCTTTTTTAATAAACATATGAGATATGTATTTCAAGTAGTATATGAAAAATCTGTCTCTGAATATCTTATTGAAGGTTTTAGTTATAATATATTGGATTTAAAAAAAATAGGTAGTAAAACTAATTATAGAAGTTATCAAAGAAATCAATTTTTAAATTTATATTTTCTCACCCATTTGAACTCTGGCAATACTCTAAAATATGGACATATATTTTACTTAAAAATGTTTAAATATTTTATTATTTTGTCCATTATATGACTAATGACATCCAGTGGTCAAATGAGGCAAAATTCCTTTGTCATGTTCCTCAGGCTCTACTTAACATTAGCAAGACAATATTCCAAAACCTGTAATTTTAGAAGATGTCATCAAGATGCTTATGCAAATATTTTGAATACATGTAATTATGGGAAAGGAAAAATGCCATTCAAAATAACAGGTGCCACTTCCTGGGGTGCTTTTTTTGTGAGCAGTAGCAAGCTGCTCTGATTCTATCAAGTGATGAACATCAGTGTAAATTTTAATAAGCTTGAGAGTGGCATACAGCCAATAAAGCCAAACATTCTTTAGCACAGAATACAGAATATAAAAGAATGAAATGTAACATAGGCACTAAACTGCTTGTAGACAACTTCAATGATATTCCAGTGGTATTTTCACTGCCTTCCCAATATATTTTTCTAATTTGAAAATTAAATGTAATATAAAACTAGCAACATTATATATCCAATAGTGTTTCTACCATGTTTCCCCGAAAATAAGACTGGGTCTTACATTATTTTTTTGCTCCAAAAGATGCATTAGGACTTATTTTCTGGTTATTTTGGGGAAATATGATACTAATTGTATCCATCTGGCTGATGATCTTAACTGGGGCTTATTTTTTTTGGGGGGGGTAGGGTTTATGTTATGAGCATCCTGAAAAATCATGCTAGGACTTGTTTTCCAGTTATGTCTTAATTTTGGGAACCAGGGTAGTTTGTCCCTAGGACAAGAATCTCTGCTACAGTACTCATAGGGATCCTACATTAATCTTGGAAAATAAAAGTGGTCTGAGAGTGTAACATGTTATTTGGAAATATTAAATAGCAAATTGCAGAAGAAAGAAAAAGATTACTTTGTTACAGAATATCTAGAGAAGATTAAAAGGTGTTTGCTTATTGATTAATTGGATCTTTCTAATTATCCTGTTCTTCCCAGAAGCCATTTTGTGAATAAGGAAAGCCGGCTCATTTACAGTAATTTACAAAGTAGTTCTTGCTGCCTCTTTTTAAATCCAGAATAAAATATTCCAGAACAACAGTTTGTCAGAATTAGTCATCGATGTTGTTAGATTGCAGTTTTTAGCACTGCTATCCAAACTGAGCAGTTGCAAATGATGCTAGGAGTTTCAGGGCAACACTTGGAAGAGAGAGCCATGGATTCCTTTTGGGTGATTTTAAAGAATAGGGTCATATAACCTACTGAGTAAGAAGGCTTCAGAACTGTAACTAATCTATCAGGATGATTACAATGTTGATTATTTGGCATCAAGTAACAGATTAACAGATTAACAGAGTTAATGTAGGTCATCTAGTCCAACCCCCTGCTCAAGTAGTTTTTTGCTCTGAGCATCCACATAGTTTTTTTCCCTACAACGATCTATCCTTAACTTGATTTTTCAGGTCTTTTAACTGGTCACATGACAACACTGTAATGGTTGGTCATCCCCTTTTTCTTCTTCCATCTTTCCTAGCAGTAGAGTCTCTTTCAGAAAACTGAGTCTTTGTGTAATGTGTCCAAAATAAAATAATTTAAACCTGGTAATTTCTGCTTCAAGTGAGGACCCTGATGATTTATTTGACAATCTATTTATTTCTATTCTAGGCTACCCATGCTATTCTGAGGACCTTTTTCCAATACCAACATTCAAAGGCATCAATATTTGTCCTATCCTGCTTCTTCAATTCCAAATTCTGCTTATATAGAGTCCTACAGGAAATACCACGACTTACACAAATCTGATCTTTATGGATCTAGCGACATTACAACATTTGAATATTTTTTTCAAGAACCTTCATGGTTGCTATACAAGTGCTAGTCTACAATGTATTTCTTGGGCATTTTTTTCTTTTATTGTTGTAGCTGATCCTAAAAGGCAGAAGCTATTGATGTCTTCATTACTAATTTTAAGGCTCATTGTTCTACCTGTTGTCATTAGTTTGAACGGCTTTTTATTTAATTTTAGTGCCATTTTCCACACTATATTCCATTTCTTTTACCACTTTGGCTTCAGTAGTATATCATGACGACAAAGAAATTATCTGGAAATTTGTAAAGTATTCCAGGGGTTTTCTTGAGTTTGGATCAAAATATAATATCTCCTGAAATGTTGCCATAAGATTGGAATGAAACAGGAATATTATACCATATTGTTTCAACTGTTCCAATGCTGAATGAGCAAATGTATATTGTATCCTTACCCAGCCATTGAATCTATGAAAATACATTGATTAGTAAAAAAATAGAAACCTAGTGATTTGCCTGTTGCCAGTTGAAATGAAGAGTTGGAAGGAGTAAGAAAGAATCAATTAACCACATGTTCAGCATTTGAGAGCAAACATTTGGAGAATAATAAATAGATCAGTGGCTTTATGATAGGTAGCTATATTACAATGGAAAAAATTAGAATTCATGAGATTTAATGTAATATTGCTGTCACTCTGTGTTGTGGATTATATATGTAGATTAATTTATGTTGCTGTGTAGTTGTGCTTTCAGATTGCTATATGCAAGAATGATGTTGCTTTGTCTGTTTTGTTTGTTTTGTTTTTATTGAGTATTCCAGGCGAATTTCCAAATGTTAAAATGTATGCTGTATGTTATGGATGGCGTTACCATTCTTGTGAGTTGTCATGTTGCCCAATGCAAAAGCTGTGCTGTTTAGTTAAAATATGTGATGAGTTTTTTCAGCCAGACTAAAAGCAAAAAGTGTACACTTTACAAATATGTACTATGAAGACACCAAAGGTATCAGCCAGATATATTTGTTGTGTTTATGTTAAATGCTACTATTGTTTTTGGTTGTCTTTCTTGGCACAGGGACAAGAACTGATATTATTATTTACTTTATTCATTAAACATGAAACTCAGTCAACTGAACATTCAAAAATGCATCAAAAATCCATTGACTGGTGCTAATGGTTGATACAGATTGCTGCCAGCATCCTAGGTATCAACCAAGTACCTTCTTAAAATATATGATGTTCCGAGTAGTGCAGTTTTTTGCACTTCCGCTGGTGTTATTGCAGAAAGCTGCAATTTCTTAATGTGTTTTGTAAAATTTATTTTACATTATTTTACAATTATTATTATTATTTCTTTTATTCATTGAACATGAAACTCAGTCAACTGAACAATCACAAATACATTGACTGGTTATTGTTAATAATATATTATTAATATACTTTTTTGGAGAAAAAAGCACATATAAGTATAAGGTTTTGGGAAAATCTGTTTGCAAGACAGTATCAGGTTTTTAAATACGTTTTTTAAAGGTTCCTAATATTTGGATTTATGAATGCTTTACTATAATTTAAGCAGTCAAGAATCACTTCAGTTATAATTGTATGAATAATGGTATATTAATAATTATTCCTGAATAATTTTGGAAGCTCATTTATCTATAGCATAAGAATGCTTTTTGTAATGCCACCATATGTTTTTTTAAATCATGTTTGTGTAATACTTCCATATCATACCATATGTTTGAAAAAGCAGGCAAACCCCAAAAGTATACAGGAAAAACACATTAATATATATATTCAATATTACAACATTATAAATCCTGTGTAATGTTCTCTGCTTGATCTGTTTAAGGTTATCAAGTCCATCTGAAACCAAGTTTGTTTGCCAGTTAACGTGTTTGTATAGTGAACTGTGAAGCGAAAAGAAACAGAAACATACTTCCAGCAAAACAGCAACAACAACAGATGGACTGAGGGAAGAGTACCTGTAATGAGAAGGAGAGAAAATTAGGTGGGGGGGAAAAAAGCTGGAAAATAAAAATGGGAATAGAAACTATTTTATATCCATGTGTTCAGGAAAGTGCAATAAGAGGAAATTAAAAAATTGCCAAATTTATGTTTCATTGAAAGAAGAGAGTCCAAAAAGTTGGTGAAGAATCCAGGGACAGAGAAAGTTTTCATTTATATCCATTTGTTCTGAAGACTGCAGTCTCAGTGATCAGAAGTGGATTACCCCCTCCTGTTTTATAGTACCTATTCCTTTAAACATCATCTCCTTTTTTTGTGTGAATATGACATAGGTAATTATCAGGCAGGAAGGAGACTATGTTCCTTGTAACTCTGTATTTTCATTATATTGTTAAATTATTGATATCATATAAGTGTGTTATAGTATTATTCATGTGTTTAAAAATCATTTTAGAAGTCATGGAAAGTAGATTCCAAGTCCTTTGCTTTGCCTGTTTTTCGTTTTCATACTGATAATTACAGAGAATTATTTAACAAGCATTAACAATTCAGTGGTATATTTGCCTATTTAGAAATATATCCTGCTGAGTTCAGTACAGCTTACTCCCAAATAAATCTTCCTGTGCTCCAACAGATAAGCAAGTTTACTCAAAAGTAAATCTTCCTAATTCTAAAGTGACTTAGATTATAAAGTGTGGTGATATAGAGACAGCATGTAATATTCCTTTTGCACAATTTTCTCAAATTTTCTCTCATTTGGCTTAAACTCTGAAGTTACAGCTAGTCTAAATGACATATATGCATAAAACAGAAAGAAATAAGAGGAAGGGAAAGGAAGGGAAGGGAAGGGAAGGGTAGGAAAGTTAAGATCATTTTCTTAAAGGATATACCCTCTGTTGCACTCTGCTTTAAAATCTTTCACAAGCAACCAATTGTTTCTTTTACAGCATTAAAGCCCATTTTTGGGTTGCAAGTTCTAAGAAACAATTACTGTTGATACAACAGCTGCTCCTTGAAAGGCAACAGTTGTTATTTGGATTTTTTAAAGAAATTATTTGACTGTCCCCTAGGCTCTTATACAAATCCTATATGCAAACAAATCTAGCTTAAATTAATCTTTAGAAACAAACATAAGCGCCCTAAGCTTCTACTTGACATTACAACATTGTCCTCTTTCTTCTCTGATTAATACAGCTAAGATGAAACTTTCAGAAAAACAGTAACGAAGGCACCCTGAAAGGGGAAAATAAAGAAATGTTTCAAAGATCGAGAAGAGAAGAAATGGCATGGGAAAGGATTTAGCAGAATAAACATCAATGAAGTATTGTATTTCTCCTCCTCCTCCTCCCCCCTCCTCTTCCTCTTCCTTCTCTTCTGTAATTATTATTTTATTATTTAAAAGCTCTGATTTTTAAGATGAGGTGAATTTACAAATAACATAATGAATACTGGGACATTACTAGAAAACTATGGCTTAGTGAGGCAAATGGAAAGTTACAGGGATTTTTGTTTGTTTGTTTTTAATACGTCCTAATTTTAGCTCTGTTCATATTGTTATTTAAATTCTCTAATTCATTTAGAAAGTTTAAAGAACTTTAAAAAAAAATTAAAGGTCAGTTGTAGCTTTCATTGCTCTAGACTGAAAAAGTGTAAGACCATTTTGGAGCAATGAGCACAGCTACATTTCAATTAAAAATCTCTAAAGTAGTGAAAGTAAGTGGAAGTCATGCTTAATTTTCTTTTTATCGTTTGACTCAAATTGAATCTATGATTGTTGGGTTATGATCTTTGCTCATTATGAACTGTTCCTTCCTACCCTCCATACTTAGCTATGCCATTTTTTTCCTAATTAGTAGTACAATAACACTTAACTTTAATGACATTTAATGGTACTTTCTGAGTGTATGACATATTATCAGGATTTACAGAAGATTAGAAGAACAAATAGACTAGTGTGCCAGCTTTGGCTGTTTTAGTCCTAGGGCCAATGCTTCTAACCATGGCTATTTTGTGGTCTGAGGAGAGTGCACAAGATGCTGTGTTGTGCCAAGTGGAACCATTAGAAATGTAAATTAATTATTAAGAATACAAGTTCTAAATCAAGTATTAGAAAAGAAATGATTAAAATAATCAGGTGCAATATAAGGGCAACAAATAACTTATGTTGAACTCATTCATACCAAACCTTTTATAAAACAAATATGCATTATTGCTTTTAAGCAACATAAATTACAAGGCAACTGTTTTAAGTAAGTTATGTGGTATAACATTTATTTCCCCCTATCACATTCTGTCCTTTGAAATGCCTCTACCCTCCTATCCTTCCATAAAACCTTGAAGTTCTGGCTTTTATCCCAAGTGCTGGGATAAATTGGATAATTGCAGATTAAAAGTTTGACTTGGTACCATATCTTTATTGTGCTTAATATTTTAGTTTAATCTTATAGTTTAATATAATTTCATGAGTTATTTTAACTTTTTATTGGGAGCTACTCATATTTGGTTAGGAGCTGGTGGTTCTATAAATGTTTTAAATAAATAAATATTTAGTAAACAGCCATAGACCATGGGGAAGAAAGGTAAAATTTACAAAATTCGCTAAAAAGACAGAATAAGATAAGTAGGGAAAACTCAGCAGAGAGTAAAGATGTTTTGCAAATTTTGTGTATATTTCCTATTGTACAGAGCTCTTGTATCTATCATCTCAACTTCATGGCAATATTTTAGTTCCCTAAAAGTTCATGCCTCACTATTTAATATATATTAGCATTATCTCTTCTAACTCCCTATTAATGTTTTCAATCCATGTATCCAAAATGATAGCTGGCACAGAACATAATTTGATATAATAACAGAGTTGGACGGGACCTTGTCCAACCCCCTGCTAAGGCAGGAAACCCTACATCACTCCAGAAAAATGGCAATCCAATATCTTCTTAAAAACTTCCAGTGTTGGAGCATTCACAACTTTTGGAGGCAAATTGTTACACTGATTAATTGTTCTAATTGTCAGGAAATTTTTCCTTAGTTCTAAGTTGCTCCCCTATTTGATTAGTTTCCACCCATTGCTTCTTGTCCTACCCTCAGGTGCTTTGGAGAATAGCTTCACATCCTCTTGTTTGTGGCAGCTCCTGAAATATTGGAACACTGCTATCATGTATAGTTGTCCTTTTCATTAAACTAGATATAACCCAGCAGGCTAGAGCGAATGCTTACCAGGAGGCAGCTGGATGCATTTGGCGAAGGCGAGGCAGGGCGAGCGTCTCAGCGGGAGACCAGCTTGGTGGTGTGGTCAACCAGTGGTC
>JANHFT010001626.1:169467-184962 GCA_032467955.1 Pseudoxenodon macrops
AACATTCTTTGTTGTGCTTTTTTAATGACATTTTTGATGTTAGGTGTCCATTTTAGGTCTTGAGATATGATAGAACCTAGAAATTTGACTTTTTTGGGTATTCTTTGGCTTGCCCTGGAGCCCTGGTGGCACAGTGGTTAGAATACAGTATTTCAGGTTAACTCTGCCCACAATCTGGATTTCGATCCTGACAGGCTCAAGGTTAACTCAGCCTTTTATCCTTGTGAAGTTGGTAAAATGACGACCCAGATTGTTGGGGAAAGTATGCTGATGTTGTAAACTTCTCAGAGAGTGTTGTAAAACACTATGGAGTGGTGTGTAAGTATACATGCTATTGCTATTCTCTATTATCCAGCATGTATCAGCCATAATTATCCCAGAGTCACAATAGGTTGGTTAGCCTTATAAATCTAATGAAATAAAATCAATCCTCTTAGGTGTTTGCCTTTTCTCAAACCATAATTTCCATTTCCTTATAGGGCTCTTTGTGCTGGGTAATTCTAAACATAATTTGTTAGCATGTGAAATTAAGGATTTTGTATGACTGTTTACACAATCTATTAAATTTCCTGTCTTTAATACTGGCATGTAGAATGATCACTTCCAATCATTTGACCACTGTTCTATAGATTTACTGTCAACGCTTGGTTAGAACTTTTACTGATTCTTCTGTTTTGTTTTGGGGGTTTTTTGGTCATGTTTCTGCAGCTGTTTCACGGTTTCTAAAGCCTTCTGACTTAGTAATAACCCAGAGCCTACTGTAAATTCATTTTGAAATGCTAGAGCTTCTTAACAAATGTTTACATTTGTTTCCTTTCTATGCATTATATTACCTCAGTGACGTACATTCATGCAAAGGCCTAAAGTTAGGGGAAAATGCAGCCTCGAATATTACAGATGCAGAACTTTGAACAAAGTTTTTAATCCTTTAATAAAGAACCTCAAAAATGATCTTCCTATTCTATAAGCAAATTCATGTACCTATGTAAAATGATCTTTGGATCATTTTAATCCAAAATGATATAAAAATATTGAAAGACATCAAGAAAGATACAGCTGAGTAACTGAGGGAAGTATCTGTTCAAGTTAAAATAACTTAATTAAAGTGCTTAAGAAATGAGGAGCCCATATTTAGTATTCATTTTTCTCAGCTACACAAAACAGCTGTTGAATTTGATGAAACCCCTGCCTCACAGCTGGCTACTCATTAGATGTTTGAGAAAAACCTTGTTTTAGTTCTCTCTCACAAGTACTGGCTATCTGAAAAAACATGTGGTTGATTTTCTGAATTCTCCTTGTTTCCAGAGATTTCTTCAGGAGCCAGGAAGCCTGCATGGACCCAAAAAACAAGGCTGAGTATGAGTTACCCATTAAAACAGGGCTGTCCACTCACAGCCTTATGCATCATGTGCTGGCCATGTCCACTCCCAGTTTAGCGAAGGGAAAAAAAGTCCCAATACATCACATGATGATGCCACAGGTTTGACACCTGTGCTCTAAAAGATCATCAGCTCTTGCTCAGTAATACATTAAGTACCATTTAACTAGTGGTGTCTACAATCCAGGACTATACTAACAATCCTTTATATTTATTATCCATGTGGTGTTCCTGGTAAAAAAAAATACCGGAGCATTCATATTGCCTTCTGCCATACAGTATTAATCGATGACTTTGCCATTGTCACAAAAGTGATCTCTGCCTCCAGCCTATTTCTATGTTACTGCTACCCAAGACAGGGGCCTGCTTGCTTTAGATGGCAACGGGCATATCCTTCATACTTGGACAACCCTGCTGAATTATATACCCTTTGCAAACCTTCTCAGCATTCTTCACTCATCCATCCTAGGAATGACAAGGCAGCACAGTAGAACTTTACAGAGAAAATTAAACCACAGATGTAATTCAAACTGACTTAACCATATATCTGATGCTATTGATGTATAATGTCTCATTTTCATTAGCCATCAGATGAAAAGAAAAAAAAATGCCTTAGATTCTATTTTATCGCTGGAGTGTTTGTAGAATCAGTTATTTTTGAATATTAAAATTAATTTGTTGATGTCACTGAGTATAGATGGCTTTGTTAGGAAAACTGCATAAAGGAAACTCTTCTTAGCCATTCCCAGGGATCAGTTTTCATATATAGAGTGCAATACTTTATAGAGTGCAATACTTGTTAGATAGGACCTAAAATAGAATTTAGTTTTAAAAGAATGAATCACTTCCATCTAGATAGATGTTGACCCTAGCAGTTTCTGTATTATCAACTGGTTGGTTGGACTTCCTGAAGGAAAGATTGGAAATAGAATCACTGTGTGAAATAATTTTATAGCTATCATATTTTTACAGGTTTTTTTTTCTTTAGTTAACTCATCCTTTGTACTGCATGTTATACTTTCACAACATTTGAGCTGATCTGAACTCTGACATTCTAGTTGGGTATAATAAAAATATTGTATCTTTAGCAGGAGATGACAAACCGTGGCAGTTTTGGCAAGCATTTTTTAAAAAGTTGATAAAACAGTCAGCTTGTTGTTATGTAGCTGAGCCACCACTTCATCAAGCATTCTGCTTATTTTCTTTCATTACTGGAATCATGCCTTTCAGCTACTAGACTAAAAAAATCCATTAATATACAATTTAAGCAACAAGAATATTAAACGTGTGTGTGAATAAAATACTGAAGAGAATAAAAGGAAAAATGTGAAATTATCCTTTTAACTGCATGGGACTGTCAAACAGTTCTTTTGCATCATTCTTTAGGATGTACATTCTTAATGCAGGAAATTAAGCACAGCTTTCTCATTAGTATTAATAGTATCTTCACACTTAATTCTTCATGCTGTGAGTTGGAAATTTAATCATTAGCATATTAGGCATTTGAGTAGTACTAGGCATACTTTTTAGTGCAAAAGAAAATTTGCCTTTCCTTAGATATACAACAAATAGGTGATGAATTAATACTGTTACTTTATAAGTTATAGATGTCAGCCTCTGTGATCTAAAATGACGCATCTAGGATCTACTGTTAACATCTTCAAGATCTAAAACCAAGTTTTGATGAGACTGTAGTGAGATTTCAAAACTGATGTAAAAAAAATAATTCCACAAGGATTCCAAGAATGTTATTTTGTTGTTGTAGGATAACATAACATAATGTTTCTCTCTCTATTCCATCTGAAATAAATAAAATTAAGAGAGAGTTATTGTGAGAGTTTCTGTTCTTTTCTTTTTCTTTTTTGCTTCCTTGTGCTTGCTTCAATCTCTGGACTATGAAATTGCTTCTTCAAGTCCTTCTTAACATATTTTTCCAAGGTCAACTTACATTCCGTTACATGACCAGACTGACAATTTTTGTCAAATGTCTTGAAACCCAAAGTAAGCTTGCTTTGCAGGTTGTATTTTCGGTTTTAATCATACATTCTTTCTTCCTGAACAAACTTGAAATGGGATGTTTGCACACACAAAATTAATCACATGATGAGCAAAACAAAGTGTCGTGTGAAATAAGGCTCTACACCTCAGATAAATTACTTTAAAATGTTCTTACTGTAATCACCACAAATGTTAACATGAATTCAGTTGCTGAATTAACAGTCAAGAAGGTAGATGCATGACTGAATTAATTCATTATGGCAATAACATCCCAATAACATGGGATCATTTTATAGACTGGAGTTGAAATTGACAGAGGCAATGACTTGATCACAGCTACCCTGAAGTCTAAATAGTAGAGATATTTTTTTAATTACCATGGCATGATGTGTAGAGGTAACTTCTATCATAAGATTGATTACAATCATGTACTGAGCATCATTTTACTTTAAACACATGTAGTTATTTAAAAAAAAATAGATTCATAATAATTAGATATTTCAGAAGTTTGCTTCCAATTAAGCATGAAGTAAAGAAAATTGGAGAAAATAAATAAATGAACACAGTAAAAACTATCATGGACCAGATTCAAATTATTTTATATGTTTTACCATGAAGGTGTAACTGTGATTGC
Organism: Pseudoxenodon macrops; assembly: GCA_032467955.1. Taxonomy (NCBI): domain Eukaryota; kingdom Metazoa; phylum Chordata; class Lepidosauria; order Squamata; family Pseudoxenodontidae; genus Pseudoxenodon; species Pseudoxenodon macrops. The sequence continues at coordinate 173,478 of JANHFT010001626.1, forward strand.
TAGACTTCATCTAGCCTTTCCATCTATAAATGCCTTCAAAGACCAAAAATCCTTTTGTCAATATACATAACCTTTGAACATTCTTCAGTCCAATAGCATTTTTCTAGGAAAAAAAGATAATAAAACATATTCTCATTGTTTTGTAGGCCTGATGTTTGGTTACTCATGGTTTATAACAATTATTTGGACATTAAATTCATTACTTGCAGTTCTTACTATCTTAAGCTTAAACAATTATATTAAATGAGTTATGTAGATTGCTTCAGACTCAGATAATAAGCTTTCAAGACAGATGTTAGCCTTGAATCGGGATTTGCCTATTCTTAATTCCATACCTTTACCATCGCACCACATTGCCTGTGATTCAGAATTGAAAAAAAAAAGTTTTGCATGAGAGGATCCTGGGGCTACACAAAATAACAATGAATTTTCCTTCTTTGACTTTCTACTGAGAAGAAGGATCTTTTTAACCACTCATATTTGCAGAGGATGTTGTTCAAATCTACATTGTTATCTGAGAAAACCACTGGGACTACTGTAGGAGTGAAGAGAGACAGTAAAACCTCCTCATTTTCTGTGCCTTAATTTCTCCAATCCCCCATTCACTAACATACAATATTGGAATAGTTCTCCAAATTCTCTAGTGCCTCTTGGCTCACTAACTCATACCTCATTAATCAGCAAGTCCTTTCTTTCTTAGGGCAATACTCATATAATCCAACAGTGTGATTGGCAGTAAAAGCAGAACTGAAAAGGAATTATGTACAAGTAGACCTGGTCAAGTTGTTACTAAAAAGTTGTTTTTCAATGATTGACAGTATAAATAAGATGAAAATTCTAAAATATTTTTCTCTAGTATTAAAATTGTTATTGAAAAATGATTTGTAAGTCCCTAAGAATGGGACTTAGACAACATAGCCCATGGTTCTATACAATATTTATGAGTGTTTATTATACATACACATACACACACACACACACACACACACACACATATATATATATACAACAACCAGAAAAAAACTTTTAATTTTATGTTGAGTATATCCTTTCAGCACATTTTTTTCAGCAAATTCTAGATAATGAATTGGCTGCTCTGATAATTGTTTGTTTGCCATAGCAAAGACCCATAAGCCTTCATGCACACTAGACAATAAGCATTCACAATTTAATTGTTTTTGCACATTGCCAAACGTGTTTACAAATTATTTTCTGCTGTTAAATCATTTTAAAAGTAGGAATGATAAATAATGTGTCTTACATTCCCTTTGATTCCAAAATAACCCGTATCACAATAGTAAACCTCATTTATTTCTCTCTGATCCATCCCTGTCTACAAATGTAGTAATGTAATGACAAAATAGTGTGGGAATAATTTGTAATTAAATTAAATGCCACAACCAAAAGTGTGTAAAATGCATTTAATCCAAAACAATAAACAAGAACATGATTAATTGCTTCAGTGTTCCTTGCTTTGATGTGTGAAAATAAGATGATGCAGCAATTGAGAGCCCTGAATTCATGCAATGTCTACCTGATGTGTAAAACTTTTACACATTTTGATATACAGCACTTTGTTTTTCACACACACACACAAAATTGTTCAAAATCCATTGGGCATAGATCTTATAGACAAAATAGAAGACAAGCCTTACATGCAAGTTATTAAGTGGGGACATGTATTTGATTAATAACTATGAAGAAATTATTGCATCAAGGTTTCAGCAACAGAATATCTCGAATGGAGAACAAAATAACAAAAGAATGTCATGTTATTTTTAAGCCCATTGATTTCAACTGCACTGAATCCATCTTGATCCAGAAGATATGCTGAGAATGATGAAACCTCTGATCTTTCAGATATTGCTGAACCTCATTAGCCATAATGGGTGGGTTCAGAAACTTCTGGATCCTATAGTTTTCCACTTCCAGGGGAGCACAGAAATATGACTGTGTGGGAAATTATGTTCAGGGTACCATCTGCTTTGCTTTGGCTTTTGGTCTTCATGTCCCAATTCCATAATATATGGAAGAGCCATATCCATTGTACTGAGGTTTTATTGTCTTGTGACCTGTATTACATTGCTAAATGATTATCCTGTAATTAATCTATTCTTATAAATTTCTGCCCTACATAGCTAGAAGAATGTTCAAAATGGTACAAAAGTCCTCAAAAATATTCTCATCCACCATATTCCCATGTTTCCTTTTCCCACAGCATTTATTTATTTATTTATTTATTTATTTATTTATTTATTTATTTATTTATTTATTTATTTATTTATTTATTTATTTATTTGAGGCTTTGTTATATGCCTGCCTTAAAATGTTAGTGCTAAGCCTACATTTCTAGCTTTCCAAACTTGTACATTCTTTAGTATTGCCAAAGGGATCATTGTCAATAAAAAAGCAACAGTCTCTAAAGAAATGTAAAACCTCAAAGGAGAATTTTGCTTTAATCAAAGCCTGAACTGTATCTCCTCTTGAGACCACTCTACACAGCAGTCTATTTTTTTAACGTAGCAAACGGCTAATCAGGGCATATCAGCATTGTCTCATGTCAAAGCTTTTAACTAATGTTTTGAGGCAGACCGTCTTCCTAGGTATCAAGTGTCTTATTAGGGCACAGTGCATCACTGAACAATGGGCATATTTTAAAAATGGAATATGTATACTTTATATATCATTATAGGATGGATGGATAGATGGGTGGGTGGGTGGATAGATGGGCAGATGGGTGGAACATGGTAGGTGGTTATCTTAAATATGTCTAAAATGTATACAAGTAATAAAGTTGGGATACACACACACACACACACACACAAACATATATTGTATATTCATTTACTGCCTTTTCAACATCAATGATACATCATAGCATAATATAGTATTTAAGATTTTGGACATGAACTGGTACAAATAATCAGTTCATAACCAAACAGACCTGGTGATTTTGGCCATGTTTCTTACTGGATCTAACTCAGTAATCTTAGCATTGTGAATTAAAATGAATGAAAACAATACCTGTTGCAGAAAAAGTATATAAATGGAAATATATGGCTATTCTACAGAGAAATGCATTTTATTATATTTTTGTTTTTAAAAAAATAGAAAATAGTTTTGAACAATTTCTGTTGGTCATATGTTAGATTTAAACTACAAAGAATCATTTTTTAGTTTTAAAAGGTTATAGAGAATTGAAATTTAACTGTTACTTTACTGGTTCTAATCAGGAAACCTTTTTTATTATACTGAATTTGTTCTCTGATTTTATTTAGACAAAAGGACACTTTCATGTTTAGCTGCTATTAATTCTGAGCCATTTTAGTGAGTATGGGTAGGGTCTTGCTGACAGACTTCAATAGCATTTTTTTTTAAATTAACAATTCATTGAACAATAGCAAAGTGGCCTATTTTTGCTTTGTACTTGCCAGGTGTATGAACACACATCCAAAAGCTGCTTGCTAAAAATAAACAGTCTGGAGTAGAAACAATAACATTTTTTCCCAATAAAATGATTGACAAAAATACCACTTTATTGAACATCAAAGTCTCTACTAAATCCAAGTACATAAACAATTTATGACCCAGAAAAATAGAAATTGCTTATATCTTTAGTTCTGATGACAAGATATGTCATTCCTATCTTAGGCTACTTGAAGCTCATAATGTAGCTTTCAAAAATGGTAGAGTGCGCTCTTAAAAACACTTTTTAATTTGTCAATGACTGTTTTACATTTTCTCAGCAAGTCAAAACAATTAATGTCTTGGAATTTTTCTTCAGAACAAGCATAATGTGTTAAATATGATTTTTCATTAAAATACATAGAATATATTATGATTAAGAATGAATATTTAGTCATAAGGATTCGAATAGCCATTTTGCTTGCTGTAGAGGAGTTAATAGAGTATTCTATGAAAACGAGCTACAAGTTAAATTTAGGCCTTCAACAACCAAAATCAACTTGATAGTCACATGTTCTTATTTTCTTACCCACAGAACAGTGAGGGAAATAATCATCCTTCAAGAGCGCTAAGAAATTACTGGAACGAGTCAAGAAAGCTTAGTTTAATCTTTCCAGAACCATTAGTACACACCTTTACAAAATTTGTATCAGAATCTGATTGGTGAAGATGGTTATCCTAGGAGAATAATTTCAGACATTTGTGTAGTCATAACTAATTTGTTGCTGATCAATATTTGGGAGGACAAGATGTTGAAGAACAACTTCTGCAGTCTACTAGCAATACTTCTAGGTAGAGCCATATCTCGTAACATTCCATCAACAGTTGTCAGCTTCATATTAATTAATCTATACCATCACTACTTCAAGTCAGCACAGTACAGAATAACCTTCCCTCTTACGCTGCAAATCAGAGCTCAGTTTGGATAACTGAAAAGTTTGCACCAAAAATTATGCTTCAATTCAATAAAAGTATATGTTTTTTTCTTCCACACAGAAAGTCCAGAAGTGGTTTCTAACCATAAAACTATTTGCATTCTTGTTCCTGATTAATGCAGTTAATTTTTCCAGTTCCATCATCTTTTCAATCCATCCCAGAGGTGAGACCTAGGCAACCTTAATATTCTTAGATGCAGGAAAAAACTTTTGACAACCCATATCTCCAGAAATTATACACTTTGAAATGCATTTTCTTTATAAATGTGCATTTGATATCTGAAATGAGCAGAATTCCTGAAACAGATTTTTCTTGCTCTACCTTACTTTACATTACTGGGTGGAGATGGGAGGTAGCATTAGTAAGGCTTTATTATGCATATATCCATGTAGCAACTACTTAGCCCCTGAAGTGTATCATTTTCAGTTCTCATCTCTGATCTCATCAGGGTTGATACATTAGAAAATGTTAGGATATGATGACTGTTGAATAGACAGAATGCATACAGAAGAGTAAAAAGAATTGAGTAGTTCCCTGCTATGCTGAAAATAGTCCCACTTTCCAGTAGCATGTCAGCTTCACAAGGAGTAAAATGGCTATGCTAAAACAGTTATCAGACTGAAAATCTCACAATCCTGTGTCCACTGGGGTTGATAGGATTTTTTTTTTGACAATTTTTAATGGGATCAAGCTTGAGGCAGTAGATTAACAGCTGCTGGCAAGAGGCACACACGTCTAAAGTGATGTGACAGATTGTGTGTTGCTTCAGCAGCCTGGACAAGTTTGTACATCTCAAGCAAAAGAGCTATTCTGCCTCATTTGCTATGAGAGTGAGACAGCCTAACTAGTCTTTTGAAATCTTCATACATAGCTAGGGGTAGTAAGAAGTAGTTTTGCATTAGGAAAATCTGTAAGTTTTTGATAGAAAAGATCTGAAAAGTAAGATTTTGATGTTTTGCTTCTGCACACAATTTTACCATTTTTAAGATATTCTGTCATTCTGTTGATAACAAAACTCTTGGAGAAAATTAAACAACAACAAAAATGCTGTATATGAAGTTAAGGATTGTTCAATATTGTTGACAGAGGAATCAATGGTGATAATGTGTATTCTTGAAAAAATCCTCTCTTGATATTAATGCCAACCAACCTATCACCATTGATAAGCAACCATGTCATACATTGTGTCATTATTTTTGCACAAAGTTTCTGATGTTTCTACTAATTCCTGTTATTTTTAGGCATTTCATTATCCAATCATGTGCCAGGAATCAAATACCTTCTTGTAAACAGTCCAAATTACATTCAAAATCAAATTTCCAAAATAACAATCATATTCAGTTCCAAAGTGGGAGATCAGATTAGAGGCCATGACAAAGAAATTAAGATCAGATGAAAATAATAAAATAAAGGAGAAAAAAAATGAAGAATATAAAGATCAAGACAAGCCTAATAAAATTGTTTAATACTAGAAAATTTGAAGAAGTTTGGAAATCATAAAGCAAAAAAATAATTTCAATTGTTGGGAAAAGTTAACACTATGAGACATTCTAAGCACAAATCAGCTGTTTCATTATAAATGGCATTAAAAATTCTGAAAATCAAAAACCAAACAAAAAGCAATCCAGTTTGGGAAATGTGAAACTGAAAAGATTATAAAAATGGTGGATAGAATAAGAATTTGAAGATAAATTTAGTAAAAAAAAAATCAGGATATTTCCAGTTTTTAATCAATTTCACTCAATTTTTAAATATTTCTGCTGTTATTATTAGTTCTTTCATTTAAATTTTTTTGCTTCTTCTATAACCACTTTATTATAGGAATGTAATGTACATAGTGTATCTTGACTTCAATAAAGTTTAAAGTCTCTCATGAATTTCTAAAAGATGAAATGGCAAATGCTACCATTAGATGATCAGTGTACAACAGTGGCTTCATGTTAAGAAGGAAGGAAGCATTGAATGGGACACCATGAGTCTCCATTCCCATTTTGTGTGTGTGTGTGTCTGAGAGAAAGAGTAAGAGTAAGAGAAATAGAAAAAGAGAAAGAGACTGACTTGAATGAAAACTTGAAAAATACAATTATCAAGTTTGCAGACAATGCAAAGATGGAACGATAGTAAATGTTTATAGTACCATATCATGTTTCACAAAAGGTTTGGAAGCTTTTACTTTGTCTTATTTAGCCTTTTAAGCATCACTCAGAATGCAAATAACTTCCTTTGACTGGAAAGAAAAAGTTTGCCAACATCACAGTGCTATTACATTCCAAATCTCAATATTATTTTATTCAGTAGTTCTATACAGATAGTAAGACAATACTATTCAAACATTCCAGTAGGTCACAAGATACAAACAATCCATAAATAACCAAACCCACCTTAAAACAGTATTTATAAAATAAAATTCACATGTGATAGATCAGCAAGGAATCAATAATTATTAAAATACAGGAGAAAGAAGAAAAAGTCTATGGAAATTTTTGAGAATCTTTGGATGTAATCTGGGTCAAGTCAGCAATCCCAATTATTGATAGCAATAAAGCTATTATTGTTCACAACAGAACTATTCTTTCAATTGGATTTCCCAGGAAGAGAAAGGAAAATGACCAATTAAGACTGCTACTAAGTGGAAGTACATTACCATGCATATTCAGAATAAATTTAAAGGAAGAAAGAGAAAAACTACTTACAATCAAATAGGAAACCTGCTTCTTGTATATAAGGCTACTGTTTCTATGGCTTGGTGGGTGTGGCTAGCTGTCATGTGACTGGGTGGGTGTGGCTGAGTGGTCAGGTGACTGGACATGTGTGGCTAGGTAGTCATGTGACTGGATGTGGCTGGGTGGGCAAGTGACTGGGTGGGCATGGCCAACTTGACATCACTCACGTCGAGGGGCCCCTCTCCTAGCCCCTCCCCTCCAAGCCAATCTTTGTCGCACCTCAATGTATTATCACAGAGAGTTGATGCAGGCAGCATAGCATTATGCTCCCTGGTTTTCCCCACCCCCCGAAAGGCAAGGACCAGCAGCTGTAAAGAATCCCGGAGGGGGTGAGATGCAGGCTGGTGGGGAACCAAGCAGTGATGGAAAGCAGCAGCAGGAATGACTGGGCGGGTGGTATGGGCAGGGCAACGCAGAATTGTTATTACCGGTTCATCCAAACTGGACAGGACTGGCTGAATCCCCCACTGGCATCTACGTATCAGCACAAGTGACTAAGAATAATGGTCCTGAGACAAATTCACTGCATGGATGCTATCAACCAAACTTTCAAAACAAAATCATGAATTTAGTGTAAGAAATCCCTATGCAGGTAGTACTCGACTCACAATAATTCATTTTGTGACCATTTAAAGTTATAACAGCACTGAAAGTGACTTATTCACACATTCATTTTTCACACTTATGACCATTGCAGCATCCCCATGGTCACATGATCAAAATTCAGATACTTGAGAATTGGTTCATAGCATGACCGTTGCAATCTCTCAGGGTTCTATGATTACCTTTTTCAAACTTCAGGCTGCCTCCTCTGCTGGCCATGCCCACCTCTTTATAGGGCTTATTTTCGAAGGTATATTTACAGCCATCCCAAAAATCAGGCTTGGCCTTATTTTCAGGACATGTCCTATTTTCGGGAGAACACAGTATATGATTGATTAAAAAAGAAAATAGGACCCTGAATTTGCAGGAAAATGCTAGGAAGAAAAAATTCTTTATTTAAGAATAAGATTGCCATCATTCTTTTAAGTACTTTCAAATAAACTGAGAATAAATAAATCAACTGGTCAAATAAATTACAAGTATGAAAAGCATTATATGAAATATTAGGTGCAAAGACAGATCTTTAACTTCTCTCAAAATCAACAATTTTTTCTCCGATAACATTGAACAGTTAAACAGTTAAAAATTTAGTTTTCCACTGCATTCTATTGACATGCTCCAAATACTGTTTCTAATTTCTTTTACTAATTCAGATAGGCTAGCTAAGAGAATAAATTATCCATCCACACAGATTTTCTTTTCCTAGAAAAGCTTTTAATTACTATAGTCTATAGAAGTAAATGATAGAAGAAACAATACTACAGCTTATGTTTTTGTTTTGGTTAAAAAATGTTCACTATGAACTGCAATGTAATCTTATGTGTGCTTAGTATAGTAGTAAATCCCATTAAATTCACAATAAATGAACACTATAAATGGGAAGTCTATGTGTATGGAAACGAAGTGTACCATCTGCATCCATTTTTAAACCTTAATTATACGCTAATTTCAAATAGTTATAATGAAGGATGTTGGCTGGAAATGTTATTACTTTCTCTCTATCAGTGTAAAGAAGATGATAGGTTCCACCATAGAATTAATATTTCTCATGGTCCTTTCCTTTCCTTTCCTTCCATTTTTCTGTCCTATCCTTTCCCTTCTTTCTCTTCCGTCTTCTCTCCTTCTCCTTCTTTCCTTCCTTCCTTCCTTCCTTCCTTCCTTCCTGATCAACTTATGCTTTTTAGTCCAGATTTCTAAGAGGATTTATAAAAAATCAGGTAATTTGATAGATACTTGAAATATTAAAGCAAAACGGATAGTGTCAGAAAGCTATCTAAACTTGTTTCCAAATATGAATTGAATAAGCATTCAATAAAGAATTGTAATTTTTTTCCACAGCAAACTGGGGTGCATATAGCACCCGTCTTAAAGAAATAGTGTTGTTTCAGTATTCAGTGTCAGAGATAATTGCCACGTTTTTCACCTTTATCAATTCATCTAGCGATGGGTACTGTCTAATATATAAACTTTTATAGAAAAGGGTAAAAAAGTTCCCATAGGTGAGCAAAAAGTGACATTTCCCCAGCTGTTGTCTGACAGTATCTATAGCAATAATAAATTTGATATTCATACTTAACATGACAATAGAGCTGATCTTGAATGATAAAATACATGACTTGAGTCCTAGACTTTTATGAAAGGGAAACAGGATTAACCCCTCCCATTTGCACTATTAAACATGATTTTCTAATTTCCCTAGACAATGGGAGGTCTCACAGTCATCACTGCAATGTTGCGCTCATTGCTTCCATTCCTCACTGAGAAGCATTGAAAGACTCACTTTTCCCCCCATGGAGAGTTATCTTCAACAGCTATCATCTTTCAAACAAAATATGAGTATAGATAGAAAACCCAAGATGCAGAGTCAAAGTAATTGTTCTGCAATGGAAACAATCCTTTTACCTATTCTCAAACTTTACAAAATCATAATAAAACACATATTTACCTTAGTTTTTTCCCCCAGAAGCAACATATATCTGCCAATAACTGATTGAGTTTAAAGAGAATTACTTTAAACAAGTGAAGGAAACTCTAGCATTTTTTCTAAATAGTCTTTAAAAGATCACCCGACTATTATGCTATTGCCCTTTTTATTCCGTTTATACAGTTCCACCTTCAAATTAATTGTTGCCTCTATATATACAGTGTATTTCTAGTTCGATTATTTCTTCAAACCCTTCCGGACCTATTCATATTTGGCTTTCTAGAACCTGCACTAATCATCCTGCACTGCTGTCACTATAATTACTTTCTTTTATTACTTTTCTATTGTTTTGGAAGATAGTGTGGCCTCAAGTGATCTGCTCTAATAACCTATACATAGGGCTTCCTTTGATAATTCAGAAATCACAATTCACATTATATCTGCTATGTTGTTAATTAGGGCTAGATATTATAAGCACATCACAGATTCCCAGTCCATTCCTGGGTCCAATTCAAAGTACTGCTTTTGACCTTTAATAAAGCCCTTCATAGCTCTGGATCAAAGTAATTAAAGGTCCACCTTTGCCTGTTTATATCTTTTCATTAATTAAGGTCTTCAATTCTGTGACTTTGTCTGTGTTTTTCCTACTATATAATGTGAAATAGATAGCCCATTTTGGTGATGTTAGTTATGGGATTCTTCATATTATATGCATTGTGTTATATTTTCAGCACTTAAGAAAATAGTTTATTTTTCTTAGTTCTTATGGACATAATTTTAACTCAAATATTTATTTTTTCGAGAAAAACATCTGGCTTTTATGATTATCTTTTTATGATATTATGTCCCTGAGATTTATCAAATCATTATTACTGATGATAATAATCATATTCTTTCCCTTTTTTCTTCTTTCAAAATGAGTTTCTCAAATTAAGAAATAAAAACAAACATATCAAAAGGAAAAAAGAAAAAAATATTCTTTTTTTCATGACTAGAACAGAGAATTACTAGAATAGCACTGCCACTGTGACCTAGTTTCTTTGAATAATCTTTTGCTTGGACAGTATATGGCAAACTAAAAGTGACTCATAGCTTAAATTTCACCATTAGAATGACCCATATGTCCAATACCTTGAAGGTTTATACATTTTTAAAAAGAATCCTATCACTGGAAGGGGTTCAACTATGCCTTATATTTTATAACTCCTGAAGAATAGTGAAAAGGTGCCAAGGTTGAATGGTTATAAACTACTAAGCTGCCAGCAATTTTAGAGAAGCATAACATACTATTCCAAAATATAACCAATGTTGCTTGCTTCCCCCCAAGCAGTAAGAGATCTCAAATAGTCTCTGATTTTGACCTTTCATTGTTTGAATACATCTGCTTTTCTCTTTTTCTCATTGTGTCATTCTGTTATTAAGCTTGGATAGTTTTAGCCACAAGCACATTATAAAGTGAGGGAAAGGTTTAAGTCATCAAGTTTTAGTTTAGAAAAGATGTCAGACTTAGAATGTGTTTTGTTTGACTAAGTCTGACTTTATGACTTTAAAGTCCTACATCTGGGGACTTCCAAAACTGCTTGAAAAATAGAAAAGTTTTTCTACTGGTGCCACTGTATATAAACAGGGAGCACACTCTCCAACACTGATAAAGAAATGTCTGCAAGCAAAAACTAAGCTCAGAAAGCACAATAGTTCAGATTCCATAGTTCAACCCTGAGCCACATATATTGTTGTCTATTAGAAATGTCATTATCCTGCGAGGTGTTCTACAATAAAAGAGGATAATTATATCAAACTACAAAAACAAATACAAAAAGATTTGGAGAACTGG
>JANHFT010001629.1:13325-29917 GCA_032467955.1 Pseudoxenodon macrops
ACCAAAACTGGATGCAGTACTCTAGGTGTGGTCTAACCAAGGCTTTGTAGAGTGGTATTAATACCTCCCTAGATCTGAACTCAAGAACTCCTATACTTTGGATCAGAACGAAAGGAGCTCCAAACAACCAATGACTCCCAGATGTGCTGGAATCCATTTCTTGTCTTCAGCCAGCATTGGGTCGTAGATGTTCTGGGGGTTTGGGAGGAAAGCAAACTGCCCCTTATCAATTAAAAAAAACACAATTTACAGAGTTCAGGAAGCTGCCCCTCTTCCAAATAAGCTGGGAAATGTGTATCTATGAAGTGATGTATCAGCAAAGAGACCTCATGGTAGACATTTGCAGAAACTGGATCGCAACCCCCAATTTAGAGCTTTTATTCGCTCACCATGTGAGATCTCAGTGTGATCTGAGTCCAGCCTTTGTGTTAGTCACTCTCTTATTTGCTAATCAGACTGATTAAAGGTTGCCAATCTCATTAACTGCTGGCATTTGGGCAGGAATTATTGTTCTTAGTGAAATTGGGTATCTTGTCGCATATCTAGGATTTTGTGATCTTAATAGTTCATGGCATGGTACTTGTGGGGCAAGGGAATGTGCGTTATGAATGATGCAGACTTAGCACAGAATGGAAACAGGTAATGTCAGGTGCAAGAAATCAGGAACCGGGATTGTTCAAATGAGTACAAGTTTCTTCCATGCTATCTCTCTACAAGAATCTGAACGACCAAGGCAAAGTGGCAATAGAGAAGAGTCAGTGGAATTCAAGGTCGGCTCAACTTAGATCTCTTGTGGACAAGAAGGGACTGAAGACTAATGACGCATTTGACCCCTCCTTCAGACTCAGCCTGGCCATCTCCTACAGGAATGGGCAGATAAGAGACAGCATAGCCTTCAGCTGGATAATGGGTGAGGCAAGAGTCTCAGAAGAGACGTTCCCTAATGTCAGGTGCAAGAAATCAGGAACTGGGATTTTTCAAAAAAGTACTAGTTTATTCCATGCTAATGCTCTCTACAAGAATCTGAGCTACTAACAGACAAGACAAAATGGCGGTTGATAAGAGTTAATGGAATTCAAGGAAGGCTGAAGGGCTGGACTTAAGTCTCTTGTGGGCACAAAGGGACTCAAGACTGATGACGTGCTTGACCCCTCCTTCAGGCCCAGTTTGGTCATCTCCTACAGATAGTAACTTTTCACCTTGATTTAGAAGGCATTATAGAATGCAGGTAGTCCTCAACCTACAACCATTTGTTTACAGACCATTTGAAGTTATAACAGTGCTGATAAGATGACTTACGACTGGTCCTCTCACTAATGACCAACACAGGTCATTACATTACATTACACGCTACATTCACATGGTCAAAATTCTGGTGCTTGGCAACCCGCATGAATTTATGAGAGTTACAGCATCTTGGGGTGTGTAGGGGAGGGGACACGTGATGGCCATTTTCTGGCTTCCGACAACCAAAGTCAACATGGGATTTGATTCACTTAACAACTGATGGGATCCTTTTGGCAACTGTGGCCAAACAGGTTGCAAAATCAGGCACAATTCACTTAACAACCCCTTTGCTTAGCAATGGAAATTATTGTCCCATTTGTGGTCATAAATCATTGTTTATATATCCTTGTAAATAAACAGGGATCCGATCACATTTGGAGAGAAAATGCATGTGAGCTTCAAAGCTGCCCTAGAGAGAGATTTTGGCACACCTGACCTGATGTGTACTGTGCATGCTAAGAGCGAGGAAGATTGGACTGTCCCTTAAGATTTCTACCAGCTTTAACATTTTCATTTCATGTTGGGGTATTGCTTAGGGATGTTGCAAATGTCAGGGCTTCCCCAGGTATCATATTGCTGACTCTTAACATAGATAAATGAAACTGCCTTACAGTGTGTGCATCCGGTTTGATAGTCTTATCCCAACTGACAGGTGTATTTCCCGGGCTGGTTCTCAGGAATCCTTCAACAAGATGGGAGGAACTGAAGTGACACCGTCCCTGTGAAAAACATGGGATTCATTTTCTTGGTTTAATAAGATTTTGTCTCTGAGCCACAGCTTTTCTTTCAGAATAGAATACAGAATAACCGAGTTGGAAGGGACCTTGGAGATCTTCTAGTCCAACCCCCTTCTCCAGCAGAAAATCCAATATCATTCGGGACAAATAGCTGTCCAATTTCTTCTTAAAAACCTCCAGTGATGGAGCACCCACAACTTCTGGAAGCAAGCCATTCCACTGGTTAATTGTTCTGTCAGGAAATTTCTCCTTCGTTCTAGGTTGAACATCTCCTTGATATGCTTCCATGCATCACTTCTTGTCCTACCTTCAGATGCTTTGGATAATAGGTTGTCTCCTTCTTCTGTGTGGCAGATCTTCAAGCCCTGGAAGACTGCTATCATGTCACCCCTAGTCCTTATCTTTGTTAGACTGGACGTACCCAGTTCCTGCGATCATTCATCTTATTTTTTTAGCCTCCAGTCCTCTGATCATCTTTGTTGCTCTTCTGTGCACATTTCCTAACATCTGAATATCTTATACATCTGATAGTAGTATCTCTACTCATTTCTCTTTCTTGATGAGCTTCTGGATTCTGAGCCCTGTTCCTCAAACCGTTAACTAAATCAACACCTAATTCTGAATTTCTTGAATCAGTTAGTTAATTCTTGAATAACACAAGAAAGAACATGGGTAAAAATTCAGGACTAGAAGACTTCTGATATTAGTTGAATCTTGTTAAAAAATCTAAGTGAGATTTTTTTTGAGCTTCCATACAAAGTCTTTAAACCTAGGCAACTTTTAAATGTGTGGACTTTAACTCCCAGGATTCCCTAGTTAATACAGGCATATTGAGAAGTGTAGGAGTTGAAAGATTCCCAAGTAGAACTTGTCCAGGTTGAAAAACACTGTCCTTGTTCCTTCCTATCCATTCTCCAATCATGTTGATTTCTTTGGTTTCTTCTTTTTTTTGGGGTCTTTGATGCTTTCTGAGCTTGGTTGTTTTCTTACATATGTTTCATTACCAAACTAGGTAACATAATGATTTTGGGTTCTGCTGCTTGGATAGATTTGTTGTTATAGAAATAGCTGGTGTATATTAAATATGTAAAAGTAAAAAGTTGAGGCTGTAATGTTATTATGTTATTTTACTGTGGAATTCAATGGTTTTTTCCCTCTCTCTTTACCACACTTCTTCCTTTCCCCTTTTCCTTCCCTCCTTTTCCCACTATTTTCATTTCTATGTTACACTTCGTTAAGCTTAATAAAATTATTTTAAAAAACATCAACAGAAGCCAAGCTACATCATCAGTGCTGGAAGGTAGTGCTAGCTAGTTTCGTAATGAAATGTCTACAATAGACGTCTCCAGACTTGGCAACTCTAAGATGTATGGACTTCAACTCCCAGAATTCCCCAGCCACAAGTCCTAACATTGCCAAGTCTGGAGGTCTGTGAGAAAACCACAAAATTCAGAGAGCACCAAGGACCTCACAGTTCATCCATGAACTACAAATGTTCTCTTCTATCGGTAAATTTTCTTTTAATTGTTGCTCTTCTTATCAACCATGCGCCATTGCCTTAGTCTTTCTCAAAGCTTCCCCACATCCAATCCCTCTGACATGTGGTTGTCTATCAGATGTGAGTGTCAGGGTTCTGACCAATGCCCTAATAAAATAGGAGCCTCAAGCCATTTAGCAAGGAAAATCCAGTAGTTTATTAGGAGCGCCATGTCAGCACGAACCAAGTGAAGCCAGCTCTGACTTCACCCAAATTGCACCTTGCCTCTGACCCTGTTTTCCCCCTCCCCCCAGAGTGTGTTACTGGTCACATTCCCCAACAAAGCAGTTTTGCGTGTCGTAGAAGTCACTCCCTCCAGCCGTTGTGGGTCTCCGTGGAGATGGCCTTGACTTCGGCCGACTAGGATGTGTTTTGTTTTGACTGAGGTGAGAATGCCTTGGTGCAGCTGTGAGGCACGATTCCCATCCCACCTGCCTATGGCAACTCGGGAGCAGGTCAGGAAAACTTTGCAAGTTGACAAGGTGGCTATCAACTCCCAGAATTTCTTAGCCAGCATGGCTAAGCATGGAGTGGTCTAGACTGGCAAATCTTTTCTTAGACGTTTGTTGCTGTCTGAGCTTCAGATTTTGAGAAAAGAGGAGGAAAAGGAAGCCCCCTCGTTTTCGTGGCAAATGTGTCCAGACAGATTAAGTGGGGGCCTTTTGTTTAATGGCCACCATTAAAATGCCATTAGTGGAATTACCGTTCTTTCTCGACTCTGCCATACTGAGCGACTGAAAATAGCGTCTGCGACTGTAGCAGTTTGGATGAGAAAGAACGAGGGGGAAAGAGAAGAAGTTTATTTATTTTATTTAAAACATTATTATAGCCACCCAACTTATAACCGACTCAGGCTAGCTCTCAGTCTGAAGTAAAACAACATAAAAACCACAACAAAACTAAGCACATTGAAAGCAACCAAAACCAGGAGCCAAAACTAGAGGCGACACGATAGCAATCTTCCACTACTGGAGGGGCTGTCACAGAGAGGAGGGGATCGACCTATTCTCCCAAACCACAGGAGGGAAAAATAAGTAGTAATGGATGGAAACTTACCAAAGAGAGAGCCAACCTAGAACTAAGGAGAAATTTCCTGACAGTGAGAACAATCCACCAGTGGAACAGAAGTTGCCTTCAGAAGTTGTGGCTGCTCCATCACTGGAGGCTTTCAAGAAGAGACCGGACAGCCATTTGTCCGGAATGGTATAGGGTCTCCTGCTTCAGCAGAAGGTTGGACTAGATCACTAGAAGCATAGTACAGTATATAGTCCATAGCTGACCTGGAGGATTCTGGGAAGTTCACAGGTCTTAAAGTTGCCAAGGTTGGACATCCCGAAGGAGATGTTAAGGAGGAATGAGGAGGGACTCAAACCCTGCGGGAACCCCCACATTGCAGGGTTCAGAGCTTGATCTCGCCTTTCCTACCAACCTCAGCTGGAACTGGCCATCAAAGGAGGACAACCACCATAACACAATGCCTCCCGCTCCCAACCCCTGAAGCTAATCCAGAAGGCTGCCATGGTGGAGGATGGTATTGAAACCTTTCGAGAGGCCCCAGAATGCTGGAATGGATGCAGAGGTGGGTTCTGAATCTTCTTACTGCCGGTTCGCTCAGGGGTGCGCTGTGGCTGCGTGCGCTCTTTGCGCAGTGCTTAAAAAAAAAGCTTCTGCGCAGAAGCAAAAACCAAAATGGTGGCACCTACAGCGCCACCTAAAGAACCAGCTTGGGGGCGTGGCTGCCCCAGGTCGCTAATGGTTCTACCGAACCACGCCGCCAAGTTACTAATGGTTCAGTAGAACCGGACCGAACCGTTAGGAACCCACCTCTGAATGGATGCATCACCTCCATTGGATGTAAAACCATACATAGAATATTTGCAATTCGTTTAATGTGAATTCATTGAGTTATTAAAACAAGCTGGCAGAAGAGGCAAAAGTTTTCAGGATCTGGGAAAACTGTTCCCATGTTGCCGTGACCATGGGAAGAACGGCCGTCCGTGTGGAACGGCTCCTCAATTGTATCTGCTGGCTGAAAGCAAGCGTCTAACTAACCCAGGTCAGCTTTAAAAATGAGCGTAGACTCAACTACGTCCGGCTGCATTCATATAGTCTAGCTGGATTGACACGACATGCAGAGCCAAAGCGGGACATTTAATCTGGCGAATATGTCCAGCTAAAGCATGGCGCCGTACCTTAATCCGTGGGGAATGACTTTTAGACAGGCAGTGGATGGATTCAGTGCGATTCTTCGAGCAGAGGTTGCCATCTTCTATGAATTTCAATGACCACCAAGAGTCACGGCAATTTAATGCAATCCTTAAATTGCAAAACCGGTCATCTTGAACTTACAGCCATTCGCTAATGATCTTTCATGAATGATCTTTCAAAGTTACAACAGCACTGGGGAAAAGAAGGGAGGACCATTTTTTACACTTACGATCACATGATCAAAATTCAGGTGCTTGGCAACGGGCATGTCTTTATGACAGTTGCAGTGTCCCAGGGTCCTGTGGTCACCGTTTGTGACCTTATGACCAGCGAACCCAGATTCACTTAACTACCTGTTACTAACTTAATCAACTGCAGCGGTTCAGGTAACAACTGTGGCAAGGAAGGTCCTAGAATGGGGCAAAATTCACTTAACAACTGTCTGTGTTAGCAACGGCAAAGTTGAGCTCAATTGTGGCCATAAATCGAGACCTGCCTGTAAAGATGTTTGTGGCTGTGGGTTGTCCCTCTCTACTTTTCTGAATATTAAATTGCAAAATTAGGTACATTATGTTTGCATTTACATTTGCCAGAAATTACTCAGGTGGCATTCACTTCGAAGCTGAGTTGATTCCTTTTATTTATTTATTCAATTTATATGCTGCCCATTTCACTTTGAGAGACTCTGAGTGGCATTCAGTATTTACCAAAAGAAATGAAGATTGGACACAGATTGTTGAGACTTTCCAGGACTGTTTTTTCTGACATTGTTCAAAATTTTAAAAAGAAATCAGCTCAAACAGTTCTTTTGTTTACATCCATTACCTATAACTTGAACAAAGGGAGTTATACAAATACAATTTTAAAGCGTATGGAAACCTGAATTATATTGGAGTCTGACATTATTTCTATTCCCCTCTTTTGTCAAGCAATTAGTGTTTAACTCCTTGGAAATAAAACTGCCATTCGATATCACCTTTAACAAAATAGAGTTAAAATACCAACCTGTTCTTTTACACAATATAATAATATAGCTTCATTGTAGTATTACTGAGTGGCACCTTAATTTGCTTTTTATTAATTTAGAGACTGGCTGGGTTTTAAGAATCCCTTTTATTTCGTTCCATTTAATTTTCTGCCTTGCCGGAAACGAACTTTTAAAATAGAGGATACAAAAGGGAGATGATTATTAAATAGATCCCTCGCCGTCCCTCTTAAAACATTTTGTAGGCTACGCAGCGATGTACCTCCGCTTTAATTCTCTCGCTTACAAGCAATTTGCAATTTGAGCCATCATCTTCCTAACCTTTGCTAGGCTGCTGCGTCCTTGAGGTAATGCGGAAGGTTAGAGTAACACATTAGTACTCGTTTATCGAGCTCTGGCGGTACCTGAGATCTAATGATATTTAACTCGGCACCTAATATGAGCTTTACGAGTGATTACAAGCTGTCCTCTGGGACTGGGGTGTGGGGCAATTTCCAGACGAGTCGCCAAACACTGACGGATTGACTTGTAGGCCTGTCAAAACCAATTATCTCCCTTGACAACTCAACTTGGGTTGTTTTTTTTTCTTCAGTGCATAATTTTTGCTGCTTTAACATTACGGAACGGCAAATATATATATATATATATTTGCAAAATATATCTGCAATTCATGAAGGTCTCTCAAAGGCTTTTCTTTTCTTTTTTCTTCTTCCACCCTCTTCCTGTTGTCTGTTTTGTGAGAAATAGAAAGGTTTGCATAAACAAGGCGTCCCGTGGAGCTTGGGAATTTGAAGGCTGGGCAGATAATCTATCGTCACGTCTAATCAAACACCCTGCCTCTGATGGACCTCTGGGTTACATATTCTGTATTAATTTATGGGTGCTGCTTCTAGCTGTTGTAATTAAAGGCCACTTTTAATTAAGCCTTTAGGATAGAGACTATAATCAAAAGTGGAGTAATCAGCCCACCTCCTCGCTATCTTTTTGGGGTGAATTGCTGGAGCCGGCATGTTACTTTTTACTGCGTCTCCCAGGATGCTTTCAGAATGGATCAGTCCAGATTTCTCTTAGTTCTGTAATCATTTCAAGACTTTAAAAATGCCTTTTCAGGTTTCATAATATTCAGTATCAATCTTTCCACCTCTCAGGCTTAGAAGAAACATGGGTTTGTTCCACCTTGATATGACCCCATTATAATGAAGGTCTTTTGCATTTCTCCTCTTGTGACTATTTCCTCCTCCTCCTCCTCCTCCTCCTCCTCCTCTTCGCCAATGTAGTCCTAGTCTGTATCAACACAGGGACAGTATCAAGGTCACGTAAAGTGTTAGTACCATTTTATACTGCACTGGTGAGACCACACTTGGAATACTGCATCCAGTTTTGGTCACCACGATACAAAGCAGGTGTTGAGACTTTAGAAAGGTTGTAGAGAAGAGGAGCAAGGAGGGTTAGAGAGCTGGGGGCTACAAAGATCAGTTGAAGGAATTGGGTATGTCTAGTCTAGCAAAAAGAAGACATGAGAGCAGTCTTCCAATATTTGAGGGTCTGCCACAAAGAAGAGGGAGTCAAGCTATTCCCCCCAGGGCACCTGAGGGCAGGACAAAAAGCAATGGGTGGAAGTTCATTAAAGAGAAATCCTACCTAGAATTAAGGAGGAAATTCCTGTCAGTGAGAATAATTAGTCAATGGAACAGATTGCTTCCAGAAGTTGTGGGTGCTCCATAACTGGAGGATTTTCAAGAAGATATTGGACAGCCATTTGTCCAGGATGATGTAGGGTCTGCTGCCTAGGTAAGGGTTTGGACTAGAAGACCTCCAAGGTCCCTTCCAACTCTTTTACTCTATATTCTGTATTCCTCTTCTTCCCTCTTCTTCCCCCTTCCCCTTCCCTTCCCTAGTATCGGTGATCTACATCTCCTTAGACTACTACACCACCTTACTGAAGGTCTCAGTCCATCTCCAGAAGATCATGGAGCTAATGAAATGGAAGACTCTTTATAACCTTCTCCTTCGTACGCCTTCCCTTAGCTGCTAAGTATTCGGGTCAACAAGGCTTGGGAAGTCGAGAACCTCCCAAATACTTTTCTCAGTTGTGTCCAGTGATTCTTGATGGAAACTATTTAAATGTTTCCCTCGTTGGCTCCAGATTTCAAACACTTTGCTCTGGGTCAGCTAGAAGGAACCACAGTCATTTCCCATTTTTTCTTCTCCAGCTGCAGACAAGCATAAATTATGGAACACACCAAGATGCGGTATTAATCTTTCAAAGGGGAAGAGGGCGAAAGAGATGGACGGAGTTGGGAGAGGAACCCTTCTAATGAGTGGAAACTCTGAAGCCCAGCTGGGGGCAATGCCGCCCTCCGTTTGCCGAAACGATCTCTTTGCAGAGGAGATGGCAATGTGCGTTTCTTCCTTTCTGTCTCGAGGCAGACAACAGAGGGATAAATACAAGCCACGCGCAGCTACCTGGCTTGCAATGTTCCCTGCTGCATCCCTCACTCTAAATATCTGCTTGCGCATGACATTTACCGAGGAACAACATTTGCAAATTACTTGTTTGATTAACACCCGTGTCTCTCACACTTTCAAAAGGGTAAAGTAATTGAACGCCGAATCGAGTTTAAAAAAAAAAAAGTGAACTTTTATGGAGGATGCTGTCCTAGACTACAAATTTCCCTCGAATTTATTTATTTAAATTTTTTTTTAATGCTCCCTGTCTGTCAGGGCATAGAAAGGATTTGTGCTTTCCGACGATATATTGAGTTGGAGTCTCAACTGTCACCGCTGCTGAACTGCCGAATATTATTCTGTCGTTCTGCTGTACTAACTCGCAACAGGTTTAAATGAGCCTGGAGCCTGGTTTGAAGTGTTCGCATTAATATTTAAGGCGCTAAACAAATAACTTGCCTTCTCCTATAGATGCCACTGAATTTTAACACCTTCAGAGCTCTTGTCTGATGTGCCCAAAGGTGGGATTCACTTACCTTCCCTACCAGTTTGCAAATGTGAGCACATGCGTGCCTCAACTGCCCATGCGCATGGCCTTCTGCACATGCACAGTGTTCGCACATTACATCTGGGTGGGCGGGCGGAGCCTCCTGCAGTCGCCACTACCGGTTTGCCCAATCTGGAGAGAACCGGCTGAATCCCACCTCTGGATGACTTACCCAGTTGATAAGTCACTGATGAGAAAGATGGAGACACGGACAATGGAAGCTGCCAATTATAGCTGGGCTCATGTTCTTATTTTTCTTTTTTTGCATCTGTTTCAGATTTTTTTTTTAATGCATGGAAATGCTTGTGCCTGATTAGATTCATGTCTCCGAAGATAAATGTTTTGGGGTAAGTTTGTTCTTAAATAGAGACAAGGTGGCCTAGTGGTTACTGTAAATCTGGCAGTTTGAGACCCAAGCACCGTGTGCGGCGGTGAGCTATTTTTCCAGCCCCGGTTCCTGCAAACTTAGCAGTTTAAAAGCATGCAAACGCAAGTAGATAAATAGGTATCCCTTTGTTGGGAAGGTAACAACGTTCTGTGCGTCTCGACATATAGTTCATGCTGGCCACATGAGCACAAAAGCATCTTGTGACAATGCAGGGTCCCTTGGCCACAAAAGGGAGATGAGCACCAGTCTTTAGAGTTAGCTACCTTTTAGCTTATTTTTCTGTTCTTAATAGATGTACTTCTCTGATCTATTTGTGTATGTTGCGTAACAAACTTTCTGTCTGCGCTTTCTCCATGTGTGTGTGTGTGTGTGTGAACGGAGGGAGAGGGAAGGTGGTGCGCATGTGTTATTAAAGAAAAAAATCTCCACAACATTCAAAAAGGGAAGAACTTCCTAATTATCCTGCATTTCAGTTTTGTATGAAATTTGCATTCAAATTTGATGAAAACCCGTCAAATATTTCCCCCCATATTTCTAGGTCCATATATATATGGTCCTAGCTGTGTGCTCATTAGTCTTTTGTGTTGTAATGACCTGAGTAATGGGCTGTGTGGTAACATCCTGAGCTCTACTATTGTGGCATCCTGAGTTCTGTGCTGCAACATCCTGGGTAGTTGGCTGGGTTGTGGCTTCCTGGGCTTTAGTGTTGCAACCTCCTGAGTTCTGGATGTAGTGTCATGAGCAGCTGGCTGTGATGTACCGTCTCGGGTTTTGGTTTGGCTCCGGGTTTGAGGTCTTGCCCTGTGTTCATGGTGTGTGTCTATGTCTATCTATCTGTCTGTCTGTCTGTCTATTATCTATCTATCTATCTATCTATCTATCTATCTATCTATCTATCTATCTAACTATCTATCTATCTGTCTATCATCTTACTAAATTTAGCTGCTTATCTCACTGTTCAATGTGAGTTCAGTAATCAATGACAGGATTGGAGATGGCAAGTCAACAACTGTCTAATGTTCTCCACATCCACAACAGAAGTTGTATTAGGAGACAAGGAAAAGCACTATTTTACAATCAGATTAAAGATGACCATATGCTGCCTCAACTGTTGGCATGAAATAAAATAAAAACAACATCACAATCACAATAACATAACATTGTGTTGTGTTATCAACACAAGTTTATTCACAGTTAGGGTTACAGGGCACAGGAAGGTGAACTGTGTGCTGGATCATGTACCACCGATGCAGTTTTACATATATGTTAAGTACAATACAAAATATGGACCTAGTGCGAACAATTCCTTGGTCATTCTAGTTCAAGCCCAACAAAGATTCTAAATAAGACAGTAACTGCTTGAACAAAGTGGAAAGAAGCCCAGGAATAAAAGACCCCAAATGATGGAAAATCTCTTCTTGATGATCCAAGAAGATATTGACTTTCCATGATCTATTAATCTCTAAATGTACACCTTGTTATTTTATTGCAATGCTGCACAGACACTGCAATTATATCTTTTGGGATTCACTAGTGATCCCATTCTTTTCTAATTCAGTTCTGGAAGATCCTGCTAGGGATTTAGATTGTGCATGTTAAACAAAAAGACCCAGATCCAGACCCAAACAGATAGGCCCAGACGCAGAGGACAAATTTACCACACACATGTACCAAGCACATTGGCCACTCTTTTCTTTAAAATAATTCCTAACATGTATTCTGAAACTAAAACTAGGGAAATCTCAAATCAATTTGAAAACATTTTCAATATGTGATTACTTACAAGGCAATGTAGCCATCATACGGATGAAAATCTGCTATTAAGATATAACAATATGGCTAAAGTACTTTGATATAGCTACGATTGATTTTGTCCAACATTTCTTAACTTTGGCAACTTTAACCTGTGTAGACTTCTGGAATTCTCCAGCCAGCAATGAGAAACACTGATTTAGGCAAATACTTGCACAAATGGTAAATTCAGATTATTTCACCCCGACTCAAAACTCAAATATGTCTCTCCAGTCCAAACTACTAATGTACTAAAATTACTCATATGTTCAAATGGAAAAAGAATGAGAAGAGAGGAAACATGTCTATAACAATTATTTGGGTTTTTCTGTTCCTGGTCCTCTGAGTTAATTGACTAAGTAGGGAAGATAATATTCTCTGGTGGTTCCACTTTTAACTAACAAGCCAGTTGCTGAAAGAGTTGTTGGGAAATGATTGCTTTATCCTCACCGACTGAATAGTTTCGATTATTGACTGGAATAATCTAGGCTTTGGAGTTATATAGGCTTTATTGAAATCAGATGAAATGCTGCAGGAACTTGGTCTCAGGGAATGGATAAGGCTTCTAAACAGAAAGTTGGTTCAGATAAAAAGGAAATGCTACTCTTTATGGTTTGATTTACCTAAAGGTATCAGAATACAATGTTATGTGCGTGCTAACCTGGAGCTAAATCCCAGAACTATTGAGTGGAGCTCAGTCTATTATAATCTATTGAAAAGATGCCCTTTGTTATGAGTTTCATTAAAAAAAATCATTTTTTTCTTTGAAGGATCAGGTTGGTTACTAGGAGTATTGTTATTTTAGATGACCAAGAACTCTTCACTATTTTAAACTGTGCTAGCTACATCCTCTCTTGAACAGAGAAAATTTAGTTAATTTTCCATGTCCTATTAATATCTAGGACTCAGTAGTGCAATAATTCACAGAATGGGTTGCTTCTGATCATCTCCTGCCAATTACAATCTGTTCAAAAATACTGACCAAGCTGATCTCTCTATGAGTTCTGCTAATTGTAATCTTGCCAATTTGGATATACCATATTTTTCAGAGTATAAGACGCACTCCCGCCCCCAAAGAGGCTGAAAATTTGGGTGCGTCTTTCGGATACATTCGGAGTATGTCGGATACTTTCGGATGCATACATTCGGAGTATGTAGCTTTTTCTAAGTTTTTCCCCAGCCCTAACCAGGGGATAAAATAATGTGCTGAAGCTGATCAGACTAAGGAAACTAGCCAGATGAATACCTGGTAGGCAGATTTCCCCCTCTATTTTCCTCCCCAAAAATTAAGGTGCGTCTTATACTCCAAAAATACGGTAAATGGTAACTCAAGAACTCTGCCTTCTTTCTTTGGGGGAGGCAAGAATTTCCATGCTTGTGCCCTTACAAGACAATTGGAAAGTGGGACCTAAAATCAAGCCCTTTAAAAGTCAATTTTTTATACTTAAATCTCCTCCAATTTGGACTCAACTCCTGGTGACTTCACTGATTTGTCCAGGCAGGTATCTAGACAACAGCACAGAAAGGGTATGATATTGTCTTCCTTATGATTTTTAAAATCTTTCTAGTCTATCCCAGGATTTTAGGACTGCCTGCTGGGAATGTGTGTTGCTTATGGTCCTCTACATTATCATGTTCATTTCCATGAAAACTATTGAGGGCTTTCTAGAATCCTGAGGAGTTTTGGGAATTATGTAGAGAAGAGGGATTGGTTTGCTAGCACTGGATGAAATGACACGCAATTCATAATGAATAATGTATATATGCAACACATAAAGATTTCTTAACAACCTTCTTGAGATTCTTTGGAGGGGAAGTCACGATGGCTAAAATATATAAAACTGATGTATGGTCATAGAGCAAGCAGATGTACAATGCTCAATAGTTTTCACAGTGTCCAATGGGACTCCTGTCCCGCAGACAAGAATTTATGGTTAATAACAAAAGTAAATAAACAAATAATTCTATCAATTATCCTTGAAGAGTGGTAGACATCTGGGGAAGTGCTAGAGGACAGGAAAAGAACAAATGTCCCCTTTTCAAGAAAGGAAGCTCCTATTATTATTGACTTGGGAAAAGGAAGATCCCAGTAATTATTGACCAGTGTATGTATTATCCATCTCTGATAAGATGTTAAAGAGAAAATATAGCAAGTGTTCTGTAAGCATCTTGAAGGAAATGCTGTGATTTAGCAATCACAGTCAGCATGGTTTTGTCAAACTTTAGTGGACAAGAGTAAGGTTGTAGATATAAACTAACATAATTATCAGCAAAGCTATGGCAAGGTTCCACATAGCACTCCCTTTGACAGTCATCAAAGCGTGGTTTAGATTGTAGAACAGTGTGATGGGTCCACAAATTTTTGGCTAACTGGACTCAGAATACTTCATTAATGGCTCTTCATTGAGTTAGGGAATAGTAGACTGGGAAGACCTACAGGGGATGGTTTTGAGGCCTGTATTATTCAACACAGCTTGCAAATTTGCAGATGACGTAAAATCAGGAAGTCTAGCCAACACCTAGCATAACAAAACCTTTGTTCCTGGGTTGAGAAGAGCAAGATGTTCTTCAACAGGGAGAAATGTACAGCATTACACTTAGAGAGGCAAAATCTGAAGCACACATACAAGGTAGGGGATTAATTGCTTGGAAGCACTTCATCAGAGAAGGACTTGGGTGTGATCTTTGACAACAAGCTGAACGTAAGCTGGCAGTTCATGCTAAATGCTAGAATGCAAACCGTTCTGTCATGCATCAGAAGAAACACTGTACAAGTAATCATTGTTTGTCGCAATCATTCATTTAGTGACTGATCAAAATTGCAACAGCACTGAGAAAAGTGACCTATGACTGCTCCGGCAGTGACAACTATCACAGTGTTCCCCTGATCATGTGGCTATAATTAGGATATTTGACAATCCTCACACATTTATAACATTTGCAGCATTCCATGGTCATGTGATCGCTTCTGTGATCTACCCAGACAGCTGCCAATAAACAAAATCAATGGGGAAGCTGGCAGGAGGTTTCTGCGGTCATAGGATGTCTCACTTAATGACCATGAGTGATTCAGGTAACAGCCACTTCCCTTAGCAATGGAATTGCCCTGTCAAGTACCAGGGAAATCAGGAAAGTATAAAGATTTATTGCAAGGTTAAGCTCTCTACAAGAATCTGAACTACTAGCAGTCAAGGAAAATGAGCAGGAGATAAGAAATTCAAGGTGGGCTGGACTTAGATCTCTTACAGATGTGCAGGGACTCATGACTGATGATGTGTTTGACCCCTCAGACTCAGCCTGCTCATCTCCTACACCCTGGTCCCCATTAGGGTTGTTAAGTGAGGACTACCTGTATCAAATATATGTGAAATCTTTATTCCTCACTTACATTGGTGAGACCATAGCTGGAATACTATATATGATTCTGGATACTACATTTCCCAAAGGATATTGGGAAATAGGTGCAGAGGAAGATTACACAGGTGATATAGGAACTGGAGGACATGATCTATGAAGGCAGGTTGTTTTAAGAAAAGAAATCTGAGGACGGACATGATCAGTGCTCAGGTACATAAAGGATGTCACGGGGAAGATGCTCAGAAATTAAGCCCCATAACTAGGGTCAGAAATGATGTGTGTAAGCTGCAGCAATCAGTTTTTCTTTAAAGATAAAGAAAACCCCATGATAGTAAAATGTGAACAACAATGGAACAGTCTGCCTATGGCCTAGAGAAATTGTGCGTTGGCCCATCTACAGAGATTTATAGGAAGAAACTGGACAGTCACATTTTATGGATAGTTTAACTGGTTTTCCTGCACTTTGCAGAGGATTGGACTAGAAACCAGAAGTGGGGAAATATGGCCTCTTTATGACTTGTGGATTCCTGAGCCAGCATTGTCATCCCTGCCTATGCCATAATTGTGATATGAGATAAACAAATAAAACGGGGGACTGAAATTAAAGCATCATAAATTAGTAACTTCACTTCCAATTTGTTCTATTGATTTTAATTAGGTTTAAGCATGGTTAACTTTCTCTTATTTAGAGAATGAGTGTTTACATTTCTTTTTCCCTTCATAACTCGTTAATTACAGATATCTCCTCAAATGTTAATTTTATTTAAAACATTGTGCTATCTCACGGCGTGTTTTTTCACAGTGATTTTTTTTTTTACTGAACCGGTTCACATATTGCACTAAATTAAAGTTGATTTAGGGTTTATTGAGTAAGTAAATTCACATAACATGCAAAAGTGCAAGCTTCTTCATTTTGGTTTAATACTGTTTGTTAAACTGACCAATGAGATTTAAGTCTAATCCTCATCATGGTTTGCCTTGTTCCTTAACTCGGTTTATTGTTCATTGTCTGTTGCCATAACTACTGTATTCTCATTTAACTTCATTGTAATAGTTTGTCCTGTTTATAATATAATAATAAAATATGGTCAATGCATGGAATGCGCTACCTGACTCTGTGGTTTCTTCCCCAAACCCCAAACCTTAGACTATCTATTGTTGACCTCACCCTGTTCCTAAGAGGTCTGTAAGGGGCATGCATAAACACACCAACATGCCTACCGTCCCTGACCTAATGTCCCCGTGTATTTGTAACCATATCATGTATTCATAACCATGTTTATACATTCATGTATTCACAATCATGT